>JAANDH010000833.1:110254-129590 GCA_011799765.1 Nymphaea thermarum | reverse complement strand
AACTCCAACGGCGACGGCAACGGCAACGGCAAACGAACGATCTCACCTTCGTGGTGGCTCTGATACCATGTAGAAACAAGCAACACACGAAGGGAGAAGAAGAAACACACGATATACGTGGAAAACCTCGTGAAGAGGTGAAAAACCACGGAGAAGCTCTAACCTAGGGGCACACCGCAACCCTAGGAGAGAGAAATTTTATTTTCACTTAATCACCAAGTACACATAAGTGAGATTAAATAGAGGGAGAAGGAGGAGAAGCCGCCTAGGGTACCGAGCCCGCTTCGGTACCCGCGCCCTCGGGAACCGGGTCCAGACCCAGACCCGGTTCCGGTAACCCATATTCTAACAATATATAATGTATGTATGTATGTATGTTTTCCTTACCGTACCAATATTTTCCAAAATTGCCGTACCGTACCCGCTTTCCTGTACCCATACCTATGTGACATAAACTGAAGCACTTAAGAGATGCTAAATTGCCGCAACCAGCACATTCTTAGGAGGCTAACATGAAGAAGCGCAAGGGCCCAATCCTTTTTTGATCCTTGGCCACCTTATGATGAGACATTTAGCCATGTGATCAAAATGTGGAAGATTCATGTAATTATATCATTAGTAATTGAATGGATGGAGACTACATCGAATGGACGTGAATAATGCTTTTCTTCACGGTGATTTGAGGGAGCAAGTATATATGGAACAACTTCCAGGATATACGAAAGGAGACTCATGCGTGGGTTTGTAAACTAAGAAAATCTATTTATGGACTCAAACAGGCCTCACGCTCATGGTTTGACAGTTTTTCATGCAAGACTCAAGAATGTGGTTTTCGGAGATGTCCTCTAGATCACTCTCTTTTCATTTATCGAGAGGAAAACATATTTTCTTTACTTCTTATATACATTGATGATATTGTTATCATAGGCAATTTTGAAAAACACACAAGAGACACTAAAGCTTTGATGATGCAGAACTTAAAAATGAACGAACTTGGTGGTTTATGATTCTTCCTTGGAGTGGAGATTGATAGGCACAATGATCACTTCACATTGACACAAGATGTTGGATCTACTGAAAAAGACAGGTATATCTAATTGTAAGCTTGTTAAAACTCCTAATGTTCTAAATCAAAGACTAACTGCTCAGGACGGGGACTTGTACGAAGATCGTAGTTGGGCTGGAGATCCTGATAAAAAAAATCTATTTCTGGTTTTTGTATTTTCATTGGACATAACCTTGTGTCTTGGAGTTGTTGAAATCAAAAGGCAGTGGCAAGATCTAGCACTAAAGTTGAATATGGATGTATGGCTGTAGATACTGCTGAAATTACATGGGTTAGACATTTGCTAGAGGACATTGGAGAAAAGATTAAAATATCAATGTTAATGTGTGATAATCAAAACGCCATTAACATTGCTTTTAATCTCATACAACATGGTCGAACAAAGCACATTGAGATTGATCAACATCTTATTAGACAAAAGGTGGAAGACAAGGAGATTCAACCTATTTATGTTTGTACAAATGAACAAGTCGCAGAATTATTTACAAAAGGACTAACGAAACAATGATTCTTTCTAAAAGGCAAGTTGTAAATGGTGCAAAACCATATACAACTTGAGGGAGGATGATAAGATGTTGGATCTAATCTGATCCAGATCCAACACGTCTAACTATGTCTGATCACATTTATTTACGCAGGGTCATGATTGTAATTTTTGTAATTGTTTCGTTCTAAACTTTGGATTATTGTGTTTGCTTCACTCTAGACTCTAGATTATTGTGATTGTTTCATTCTAGATTCTTGTAAATTGTGTAGAAGGATCATTACATAAATGGGTTGCGTGAGAATGTAAAATTTCACCCCTCCCTTCCTCATTTCTCTTTGCTTGTTCTCTCTTAACTTTTCTTTTGCTGAAACTGATTGTGAGTTATAGTTCGATACCCCAAATCCATCAACTTTGTCTCTCATGGCTGTCATCGTCTTCCCAGCGCTCTGATACCTTGTTAGCAACCACTTGCTAATTATCTCCTCATACAAGGTAATTCAACCCAAACTGACTCACACGCACTGGCCTAACCCACTTAGAGCAACTCCCTCATCAGAGGAGAGATCTAATTTCATCTGATAACCCTAATGACCCCCCCCTTTCTCAAATTCCATTATTTATAGTAATTTGTTGGGTCGGTCTAGTAGACCCAACACAGACCCAATTCCCGATTTGAACCCTAGACTATAACAGTATCCATGGACTTCATCACCGGCTTGTCGAAGTTATATGATATGTCTTCAATTTTGGTGGTGGTCAACCGCTTCTCCAAGTATGGGGCCTTCATCCCTGCGCCCCATCGCTGCTAAGCAAAGGAGGCAGCCGAGTAGTTCCTGCAGAACGTTTTCAAGCTCTAAGGAGTGTCCCAAGACATTGTCAGCGATCAAGACACTCGCTTCACCGGGCAATTCTGGATGAGCATGTTCAGGACAAGCAATCATCCGCAAAGTGATGTTTAGACCGAGCGGGAATGTTGTGTTGGAGGAGTACCTTCGGCACTTTGTGACGGCAAACCAAAAGAATTGGTGTACTCTTTTGGACGACACCCAATTTTTCTACAACTTGCAACAAACCAGTACAACAGAGAGCAGCCCATTCGAAGTGGCCAATGGCCAATAGCCCTTGATTCCAACAGCGACTAGGAACACGCAGGAGCGGCAGGAACGGCTCAAAAATGCAAGGCTTACCTGGCCAAGGCCATCCAATGCATAAAAAAGGTGGCCGACCGGCACAAGAGGCCCTTGGAGTTCAACATCGGCAACTAGGTGATGCTCAAGTTGACACAACAGATTTGGAAGGTCAGCTGAAAGCTAGTGCACTGTGGTTTTGTCTTGTTGTATGATGGGTCATTCCAAATTGTACGAAGAGTTGGCAGTTGTGCCTATCAGCTAACACTTCCAACTCTAATCAAGTCCCACCCAGTATTCCAGGTCAGCTTCTTGAAGCCCTTCCACAAGGACGAGCAAGATGCCGATCGGCCAAAGCCTGTTCATAACCCTCCGAGTGTGAGGACGCAGTTTGAGTGCGAGGTCAAAAGGATATTGGACCATCAACTGAAGGGACACAACAAGTCCAGCTACTACCAAGATTTCTTTGTAAAAATGGAAAGGCCTTCCAGATGGTGAAAACAATGGGGAACGAGATCATTCTTGGTGACAATTCGAGAACAAAATGTTGTGCTACCTTGCTGGTTTGACAGGGATCTCAAACACAATGGCAGGGAAGGCTTGTACATGGCCAAAAACTCAGGCAAGCAAGCTCTTTTCTTGCCGAGACCTAGTTGGTAGCCTTGCCACATAGGCTGCTATTCGGAGTTATTTACTTGCTACCTAAGTTCTTAGTGATTCCTGACTTAGGCGGAACCTGGCCACATCCGAAGTAGACACTTGCTGGAACGCAATGGGAAGAACCGGCCTAACCATTGGACAGACAATGAGTGGCGAAGATCCAGTAGGGACAGCTCGGACAAAACCCTTCGTGAGGATATTCGAGGCAGAGATTCTTCAAAGTATCTGAGCAGGCAAGTGTTCGCAAAGGATAAAGGACTTGTAATGGCTGGCTGGCCCAAGTTGTGCAGAGATGCATGTGCGACACGTGATTGGACTGCTGCAGACAATCATCCCAGATCCCAAGGGCAACACCGACTCCGCTGCAAAGGTTCAAAAGGCTAAACTGCTATGGCGTTTGAAATTCAAACGCGGGCGAAAGAGGCAAGATTGACCCTTCAACAGATAGCGAGCGACCGACGCAACGACACATGGTCGTTGGCTGAGTGCCACTCGTCCCTTTGGCGTTGTACACTTGTAAAAATGGCGAAGTCATAAATAATGTAAGGACGCGCCTATAGAAGGCCATCCGCCCATCCTTGCGATGGCATCGGGGAATCAGTTGTATAGTTTGTTCTTTAAGTGAATAAAAGAAGGGCCTCGGCCTTGAAGAAATCTCTAGAGTTGCTCCTTCGCTATAGAGTGGAAGTGCTATCGCAAGCACTTCTGCAACAACCCATCTCCAAACCTGTATTGCGTAAGAGGTTTGAAGGCTGCTAAGGTTGAGAATCTTAGGCCGCACCTGGCTCTCAAAAGAAAAAAGAGTAGCCGCATGACACTAGACAACCCACGGTTGCTACTGCTCGACATTGCTGCCCAACTTGCTATTGCTGCTCACCATTTGTTGCTGACTGGCCAACTCACTGTTGCTGTGATTGTTGTTGGGCACACTTTGTCATTTCTCTATAGCCCGATTCTATATCAGTATTTGGCCTGATTCACTTTGTTTGGCTTTGCATCGCCCGCATTCTTTGTTCAGTTGTTACTAGTGCAATTCATTGTTGTTGTTTGGCCTCAATTCTCTCATTGCCAACATTCTTCGTTGTGGTTCAACTGATTTTCTGATTCACAGTTTGCTACTCCTAACTTTTTTTCACCAGGATTTGTTCTTGCACTCGCTGGTTTCTTGCCTCTGCCTTGGGCATTTTGATTGGCCCTGCTGACTCTTCAGATTGCAGCCTTGCATGCACCACCTCCCCATTACCAACAATGCCTTTTCATTAATGGCCACACAATTAATCAAGCATCTGGTTCTGGTGTGCTGTTCTTCTGCCATCACTAGCCATTTTGCTATGCTCTAAACCTTTCTGGCCAGTCTGGACCACCTGCTTTACGCCTCTTTATTTGAGAAATTGCTACCGAGTTGTATTGATTTTTTATGAGTTGCACTGTGGTTTTTTTGGGATACCAAGCTTCTATTGGAATTTAGTAATCTTATTTAAAATGTTTCTCTCTCCCACACACGCACTTACCAATGACAAAACTTGAACAGAGCCAAACTGAATTTTGTGAGTCGAACCTCAACTATGTATATATATATATATATGTATATATATATATATATACACATATATATATTATATATATATACATACATACATATATATATATATATATATATATATATATATATATATATATATAATGCAAGAGAAAGAACATTAACATAAAAGCAAAAAAGATAAAGAAATAAAAAATTAAGTGGCTCAAACAACAAAACGTGAGGACTAGACTACTAAAAGAAAAAGAGGAAAAAAAAGTTAGCCTGTTCGGCACCAAATGGCCTAAAAGAGCATATGCAATCTAGGTGATGGCCTAGGCATTTGCATATAAGAGGTCGCATCGGAACAGCCAACATATGCAACCAGCCAACCTGGGGCCTAAGTGAACCTTTGAAGCATATTGTACAAACACCAAAAGATTTTAGAAGAATGGAGTATAATTGCAACATGTCAATTAAATGGCAAAGTTGCAGTCCTGGAATATAAGTAGTAACAGAATTTAGGATGGCCAATGGCCGTTTTGCCTTGTATGGATATTAAAGAATGTAGTAGGGGAATCTCAGGGACAGACAAAATCTAATAATGAGGTCGACCACTTCATATTATATTAAAACACCTAATTCTAAACAAACAAAAACCAGTGTTTTGAAGGATTACTTTTGCTCTTTTATCTTGCACATGATATCAAAGCTAGAACTACGGCAAAGCATGAGACATTGACATCAAAATGCATAGGAAAAACTCATGAAAAAGGAAGCAGTACTGGAGAATATGAAGTTGGCTCATTTCAAGATAGGAATTCATGCTGAGTTTGGAGAGTTGGTTGCGCCTTTGTTGAGAGCATGATGTCCAGGAGTTGATTCATCATGCCCCAAGTTACTCTACAACCTTCTTTTCTGTTTCCAATATGTTTTCTGGGTTTAGAAAGTGTCTGTAGAAAAGCGAGAAATTAGTGAATTTTGACTTATTTTCATCTTACAATCACTAAAATTTCTTATTCTTGGGTCTTTTCAATATTGGACCTAAGGAAACTGAGTTTGTGCATTGGATTTGTGACCTATGGAAATTTTCGACAGCAGTCTATAAAGTCCCTCATTCTCAATTGCAAGGTATCAAGCAATATTTTGGAAGTTTTAGAAACGGTATCACTAATTTAGAATTTCACTTATATTTCTGGACTCGAATTACACTCTTTGCTATGCTGAATGGGTGTTGGGCCCCTTTACTCTAGATGACATATATACAGCAAGAAACTTCATACAGAAAAGAAAGAATTTCTAAATGTGTGTAATGGGGCTTTTCAAATTAGTTTAAAGTTCCCTCTCTTTAAAGGGGTTACAACTTCTAAATCTGGCATGTTTTACTCTTCACATCCACAGATCAACTCTCCCCCTGATTTCACTAAAGAATCGCTGTTTAAGCTAATGATTGTTCATTGTATGTTCATTCTCAATCATACTTAACAATTTTTAAAGACATAACTTGTCAGTTTTTGGAAAAAGAAAGCTGGTTATTTAAGTTTCTATACACTAAAGCTTTGTATTTCAACTTTGCTTTGACATGCCATGAAGGTATATGAAGTTTTTGCCGTTTTGTGTTTGCATATTATTCCGAGTAAAGAAGGAAGACATTCCCAGCTCCAGCTCTTCATGATTTTGATTTATGTACATGTATTATCTGCCAGTACTCTTCCCACCAAAATCAAGAACAGTTCATGAAATTAGCATGGCAAAGAACGAAAACATTACGTAGAATAAGGGGGAACTTTGCAACCACATCAAGATAAGCAATTTGAACAGCAGATGGTTTATCTCACACTCGAAAATGTGAATAAGGAAACATCTAAACCAAAACCAGAAATTGTTACTTTTTCCTTACTCTCTATCTGTCAAATAAGGTCCACCATCAAAGTGATCTCCCAGGAATATGATTATCTGAGGCTTAAAAGGGAGCACAGATTTCTGGAACGCCCTTAGCATGTACAGATCAGTGTAGAATTTGATTGCCTTGAAAGCACAAGATTTTGGAGAAAGCCCATGTGATGTTCGATCTGTAAGCTATTAGACAGATAAAGCATAAAAATAAAGTGAAGGAAACAAGGGAAAAACAGTTGCATAAGATAGAAAGGACAAACCTGAAGGTTTTTTTGACCTCAAACGTCAAAATGGGTTCTCTAGACGCATGAAATCAGGCGAATGGAATAAAAAATATAAATAAAAAAACTAATAAATGGTCAAAGATTGATATCCGATGAAGCAAGAAGGTCGCCAATGTGCAATGCAAAGTGAAGGTAGCTACATGACTTATTTATGAACTGTAACTCTTGCAACATGGCTTGCCTCATTTGCTACCTCGTTGTGTTCGTTTTCCCTCACTTAAAGGGCTGACCGCTTTAAGTACACTCACTAAAAAACTAATGGGACCTTTAAAACCAAAACATCAAATATCGAATCAGAACTTCCCAAGCCGTCAGCATTATAAATCATGAAAAGGTTTACGTGCTCGCGAGGAATGAGGACGAAACGTCAAAGTAATTATGCACCTTCAGTGCAAGAACCCACGAAGCACTCGAAAGCGTGGGAGCATCAAAAACACGCACAAAGACCTGAACCAGAGGGGCCAGGTCTTTCTACACCAGTAGTGGCTTTTGGCTATCTAAAAACGAAAGGTAAGAGATCTGGACAGAGAAAGATTACAGATACCTGTGGGTCAGCAAGAACGGCGACATGTACCAGATTGTCAGGACTGCGAAGGTCGCCAATTGCCTAAACATCAGAAGATGACAGGTACCACGACCATAAGAGGTTTGACATGGTAAGAAATAAAACAAACAGAAGCAGTTGGATCAGTGAAACAATGATGAAGAAGAAGATGGTCACTAGACCTTAGTCTACTGGACTCGGAAGCGCGCACAGAGGTCAATTTTGTTTGTAAGGAGGGAGGGAGGGAGGGGTGGGGAGAGAGAGAGAGAGAGAGAAGTATTCCCCTGCTTACCGGCCAAGAGCAAGCCCAAAGAGGCAACCAGTAGGTGATTAGTTCCCCATATAGAACAGTAACAATCCATATGCAGCAAAGAAACAGAGTGAGACGCCAACCGCTCTGCATCTCCTCCTTGACTTGGCGATTCCATCTTCCTCTCTCCATGCCTTCCCTCGTACCTGCATCTGTCGAACTACGCTGTTCCAACAAGGTTCGTAGTCCGGCGGCGGCGGAGTAAGGGAGAGAAAGATTCGAGAAGCTGAACCATGGGTCCAGTACCCGCCGTCTGAGGCGGGGTTATTGCAAAGCATTTCGGTAAGAAAAGGAAAAGGGCCTTGTACGACCCATTTCGGGCTGGGTCCACCGTGGCTAAAGAAGTTGATTTGCTGACGCAAGAGAGAGAGAGAGTGCTACTAAGAATGTACAACGAATCGAGTCCGCTCGACTCGAACTCGCTTGTATAAGCAGGTCGAGTTCGAGCTGGAGTTAAAACTCGAGTTCTAAACGAGCTGAGTTCGTGTTAAACAATTCTCTCCTTTTCATTTTTCAATGTTTCATCCCTCCTTCGCCTTAGCTTCCTCTCTCTCTCTCTCTCTTTTGCATTCTACTTCTTTTTCGTCTTTCACCTTCCTCCCACCTCCTTTTTTTATCTTTATCGGGCTACATCGGGCTACAACTACAAGCCGCAAACCAAGTAATAGTTTTCTTGGTTTCGATGCTAGATTATAAGAATCAGTGTATAATTAATTTTTGATGTAAGCAATGAAATTTAGATTGGTACTCCTCACATGAATACTTTATGTGTTAGAGAAGAACATTGAAATAATATTGCATTTGTTTTTTTTTTTTTCATAACCTGTAGAAGATGAGGATCATTGTTCACTGGTCAGCTTAAATGAATAGAGCCTGAGCTCAAACTCAATTAATTGAGTTGAGCTTAAGCAGGCATGATAAAGCTCGACTCAAGCTTGAGCCGAGCAATATGGGAGTTGAGCCAAGTTAAAGCTTGCTCAGCTCGAGCTGGGCTCGCTTGTTGAACATTCCTTAGTGCTACATGGGCTATGGCCAACACTGCCACAAAGATAAAGAGAAAAAAAAGGGTGCATTTACCATCGATACACATAATTTTTTGCCACAAAGAGAGTGAAAAAAAAATGCAAGTGCCATCGACATAGAGATAAATTTGAGAAAAAAAAGGTCGTGTCAACTGTATCAAGAGATAGAGAAAGAGAGAGAGAGAAAAAAAAAAAAGAAAGAGATTTATTAATGTAGAATGAAAGCTGAAGTAGCCTATAGTAGATAAAGGTTTAGGGATTTTAACCTTTTTTATATTTTTAGTTTATCATTAAAAAAGCGGCCCCCTCTCAACCTAATACCTAGTTGAGACAAGCGAGGGCAGGAAAGTTATACCCCTAAAGTCATTTTAAGGGCTACAATCTGTCTCAAGGGGTGTAGCATAGATGATAGGGTAGGGAACGGTATGACATGTCCACACTTTGATTCCTATGGATGATGGTACTTCATCAAGTTGAAAGCGGCCCATTGCCTTCCCCAGTGATGCAGACATGAGTAAGGCCCCATGGCCTTCTAGACCCTTAGCCTGCATTCTGTAGACATGCACACCCAATCCACAGCAAGAGGTTGACAGCACCATGTACTAGAGTCATTATGTCTGAAGTGATTTAGCGATGGAGCTCAGGCCGAAGCCAAGCGGGTGCACTCAGCTTGAGCCAACGCCAGCTGAGAGCACCTCAGACCTTGGTGCAGCACCAGATTGGTCCGACCCAACCGATTTGGATGCACTCCATGCCACCAACACACAGGCTTAGTCCATGTGTCAACCAGCGAGAGTGCCATCTCAGCAAATAGGATGCCACCCGTGCACCATGTCACCACTAGGGTGCATCCACTAGCTCACACAAGAGGAGTCACTGCCGACGACTTTCTAACCGGCCAGCCCAACTTGACCAATGGGAGAACCCATTTTTGAATTCTTATCGCCTTTATAGGATGTGCAACCTCTAAAACCTTTTGATCTTGCATTTCATCATGCATTCAAACATGCATCGAATTTTGGAGAGAGAAATAGAATAGTAGCTTTTCTTTTCTTTTTTTACAGCATAGTTCATCTTCTTCATCCTTGCTTCTCTGTCCACCATGTGAAGTCTTCTTTTGAGGCAACAAGCAGACCATCGGATCAAGATCTCCACCATCACCGAAACTCTCCTCACTCGCCCTGCTAGGCTCCGCTGTGAAGACCCCCGTTGCCGCCAGGTCTCTCACTTAGTACTCTTGTTTCTTACATCTCTGTCTATCGATCTCGAGCAACGACTGTCTGCTGTCCTCGATGCCACTATGACGTCCTTGTGTAGCAACTATGCCCTAGCCACACAACTCTCCCATGTAGGAGGAGAAGATATTGCACATCTGTCCCCTTCCTAGCAACTCTGCCCCGAATGTGGACCTCTCCCATGGGCATGCTAGATCTAGGCTAATCTCTACGAGATTGACAGAGCCAACTGCTCAAGTAGAGAAAAAAAACCTAGGAGGCATCAGGCCGCAGGGCAAACTATGAAGACAATAGTCATGATCCATCTATGTTGTGGATCGACTATGTCTGGCCCGGCCAAGCCAGCAGTGTGGGATGTTGTTTGGTCAGTTTAGGCATTGCTTGATAAGCATGTGGGATCCAATCGGACGCTAAGTCAAACAAAAAGCAATGAACTTGGAATGTGCAGCGCGGTGGTATAGCGACGAAGCGAATAAGTGCATCATGGTCATCAGTTACTTTGGAAGTGCAAATTCATCGTTGGGGAATCAGATGGGTTCCCCAAGCGTAGCGTTTGGATGCACACAGGGGTGTGCGTGGGTAAGACGTGATTCCCCCAGTGGACGCATATGCATGTAATAAGTCCCTTTGACATCTCTTCATCTGCAAAAGATTCTCGACGTGAAAACACAGAGACAAAGGGCTGATCTTTGAATAGGAAAAAGAATTGATCTGCAGGGTCCCAAATGAATTGGCTTATTCGAAAAAACCCTTGTTCTTACAACCACGTAGAGTCATGCGGGGGTGGGTAAGTGAATGTTCGTCGTCGAGTAGTGCGATGGTCAGTTGTCTGGCTTAATGACATATAGTCATCAACTGGCTTCGGCTGGGGACTTCCTCCCAAGAGAAGTCTACCCCCACCCAGATTTCGTATGAAAGTAGATAGACACTTAGAGAAATGACAATGTTCTGACATGACCTCATGGCCACAGCTTGCTGATGGTCTACATGTGAGATAATATTGGGGATGGTGTGCTGAGTGCGTGATACTATTCATCTAGTTCACGGTCCCAAAAGATTGATGAAAGCTTCCGCTACATTGAGAATGAATCAGACTGGCCAAAGGATTGGGAAAACTTCGGCGTCGCGTGGGCCAAATATGCTTGAAAAAGTTAGCCCGTGACAAAGTGGTATCAGAGCATAACGATTTCTCGAAAAGAACTTGAAAGAAGAGAACACTGCAAAAATACAATCAACAAGTGGTTCTGAAAAATGTTGGCTTGTTATTGGTGCCCCATAGTTTGGGCATGTTCGTTAGACACTAGTTTAAGTGATCGCATTGGTGTTGGCCAGATGGACAATTTGGTGGTGGGAGAATGTTGCAGACCGACTATGTCTGGCCCGACCAAGCCAGCAATATGGGATGTTTCTTGGTCGGTTTAGGCATTGCTTGAGAAGCATGTGGGATCCAATCGGATGCTAAATCAAGCAGAAAGTAATGCACTTGGAATGTGCAGCGCAGTGGTACAACGATGAAACGTATAAATGCATCATGGTCATCAGTCCCTTTGAAAGTGCAAGTCTGTCGTCAGGGAATCAGATAGGTTCCCCACGCGTAGTGTTTGGATGCGCACGGGTGTGCACGTAGGTTACAAGCAATTCCTCCATTGGATGCATATGTTGCGTCCACAACCGCGTAGAGTCACGTGGGGCGAGTAAGTAAATGCTTGTCGTCGAGAAGGGCGATGGTCGGCCGCCTTGCTTAATGACATATAGTCATCAATTGGCTTCTGCTGGAGACTTCTTCCCAAAGGATGTTTACCTCCACACAGATTTCGTATGAAAGTAAATAGATGCTTGGAGAAATGACGATGTTTTGACAGGGCCTCATGGCCACCACGGCTTGCCAATGGTCTACATGTGGGACAATCCTGGGTGAAGGTGGGCTGAGTGTGTAACACTCCTCGTCTAGTCCATGGTCCCAAAAGATTGATGAAAGCTTTCGCTACATTGAAAATGAGTTAGGCTGGCTGAAGGCTTGGGAAACATTCAGCGCCACGTAGGCCAAATAGGCTTGAAAAAGTCGGCTCGTGACAATCTCAGTGCAACAATAAAATCTGTATGTATGATTCTCCCAATTTTGTGTTGTTTGTGCCCGACCCGATTTGATTGATCATCGCATTCTTGACATCCTAGACTCATCCTAGAGGCTGGATCTAACACCGATACTCACGCCGGTGTTAGATCCACCGACTATCCTTCTTGGGAGCACCCACACTCCCTTTCAAGGGCAGCCCTCAACCGAAGAAACCTCTGCTGCTAACTAACCTTTGGCCAGGTTCAGTGAGGTTGCTCTCGGCCTGCATCAGGCCCAGCCTTGTGCTGAGCACTGACTCGACCTACATCAGGCCCAGTGGTGGGAGCCTCTCGCAGAGGGCCTGCCGAGGCCCGCCGAGGGTGGTCTCCTACCGTTCCCGGATCTTGCGGACGTGGGGCGAGGGACACTGTGGTCCTTTCCGTCACACTTGCCGGCGAAGGATTGTGCGGGGAATGGGTCGACGGCGTAAAAGGGGGTGTAACCTCCCTAGGGCGGAAGACGACCCTCCGAGGGCTGCGGGGTGCCTAAGCGGTCACCGATGCCCTACTTGAGGTCGGGGAGGTTATCGAGTTACCTGCATCGGCGACGATGGAGGCGGGCGCGCTGCTGGCCTGCCGTGAACGAGGCACCTGCTGGGAGAGGGGCACGTTTCTCGTAGGGAGGCTAATCCCGGCTGTTGCCGGACCGGGCCCTTGCTTGAGCTTTCTGGAAAGGAGGCCGGTGAGGGACCTTCCGGTGAGTACAAGAGTGACCTTAGAAATAGAGGGGGTAACCGAGCACCACTGGCAGCCGGACAAGTCCAGGGTCGACAACACTCCTTCACCGTGCAGAACCACGGCACGGTGGCTTGTCCGCGTTTGTGAGAGGAAGAGAGAACCACGCCCAACCTACCACAAGGGACCAATGAATCTTCAGCTAGCAACGAAGAACCACGTCGGATCTAGGAGGATAAGAAAAAGATCTTGATACCAAAGAACCAGGTCAATACCAAAACAATTCCTTAATGTCGAAACCTTGACAATACTCGACCGAAACCGGAAAAATTGTGCCACAGCTACTACACTAAACTACTAACTACTAACTATTTCTTTCTTCTTCCAAAGCTTACAAAACATAACAAACAACAAAGCAACTATTTATAGGCTTCGATGTGGACCGGGGCAAAAATCCTTGGATCCGGCCCGAATGGTGGGGATTGGTTGCGGCGAGCGGTGTGGCCGGCGAGTGGCTGAAGAGGGCGGTGGGGGTCGTGATTGGCCATGGTGGTTGGCGAGGGCTGGGAATGGTCGAAGTGGCCGGTGGCGCATGGAGGATCTTCGGTTGAGTGCGCCGGTGGACAAAATCTTGAGGAGCCGGCACACTTGAGTGTAGGATCTTCGGCCGATTGGTCGGTTGGGATCTCCCGGCGGCGTGAGGTCATCAGCGATCTTTCTCAGGAAGGCGAGGCTGACGTCGCCGGATCTTATGTCCCCTAGAGGCGTTTGTGGGCCTGGTCCGGTGGTTCCTTCGGGTCCGTCGGCGGTGGAACCTGATCTTGTGGATGTCCTGCGGACCTGGTAATGGCGACCGGTGCGAGCTTAGTCTCGGCAGTGGCTTGCTCGCTATGGATTTGTTCGGGGAGGCCGGTCAGGCGGGAGGTGGCTGGTTGCATTGGAGGGGGGTCAGGAACCAACCGGGCTGCTCCATTATGCTGGCAAAGTCTCCCCCTTTGGAGATGCTGAGGGGGTGTGTGGTGGCAACCTCCCTGACGGTGCAACAGATGCTGGCATTTTATCCGGGTTGGGTTCGGTGGTGTGGCTGAGAGTCGTGGGCGGATCGAGCCCGAGGGGGCGAACCTCCCTTCGTCCAGTCCTGCTTTGTTGTCCTTTGATGATCCTGCCCCTCCCCCTGGCGGTGTCTGCCGTAGGCTTAGTCTTGGGGTGCTGGGGGGTCCTGGCGTTGCCGGCCCTGGTCGGCCTGGAACGCGGTTCTGATGCGGCCATGGCTAGGGTTGCATCACCCAGCCTTGTGCTGAGCACTGACTCGACCTGCCTGGTAGGCGCAGTCTTTGCATGTGCCTGCACATTGACCTCACCCTCTCCAGTCTGCTGCAGCCCCAAACCAGGACCTCTGGCCCTGCGTGGTGCCAACCGCACGACTAGCTCCCTCACACCAACTGCCTACTGGCTGCCTATTTGTCTCAGCCACAATTGAACGAAGCCTCCCTGCTGCCACAGCCTTGCTACTGGCTAGCTTATATACTTGTCACTAGCCAAGCCCGTCCCTAGTCCGTGATTGCACAACCCTCTTGAGTGGTAGAAATGCCCAAAGTGGACCATTTTGAGGCCTTGACCTTCGGACCTACCTGTTGCTCTAGAGTACACGACTGCCATGCATGGCTTATCCCTAGGCTGGTCACGGCTCCCTCTTGGCCTAGCAGAGATAGCTCTCTCTAGTCCTCCTTCTCTATGTCCATCTTCTTCTCGTTGGTTTAGCGGAGATAGCTCTCTCTAGTCATCCTTCTCTATCTCCATCTTCTCCGCGTTGGTTTGCCCATGCACCGCACCATCTACACACACCATGAGAGCTAATCTTGTACATTAGGCATATTGGGGTTGGGATACTTGTACTTGAATTTTCTTGATCCAGAGTCCTATGAGGACGGGTGCATTGAAAAGATTT
Source organism: Nymphaea thermarum (assembly GCA_011799765.1). Lineage (NCBI taxonomy): Eukaryota > Viridiplantae > Streptophyta > Magnoliopsida > Nymphaeales > Nymphaeaceae > Nymphaea > Nymphaea thermarum. The sequence goes on along the minus strand of JAANDH010000833.1, from coordinate 114,702 downwards.
GTGCGAGAGATTTTAGGGCTGAACGGATGAGTCACAACAAGTGGTATGAGAGCCATCTTGCTGCTAGCCGCTTATGACCCGACAGACCGCACAAATGGAGCGTATTGAGGAACAAATTGATAGTTTGACAGTGTCCATGGAGGAGATGCATAACACTTCGGTGCAACTGCAACATCAATTAAATGATGTTTTGGCTGAGATAGCCACTATTGTAAATGCTACCATTGCTGCTCATGTCATGCCAGATGTGGTCGCAGAGGTCCAGCAAGCCAGAGCACTCGAGCTTGAGTTTTGGCGGACTTAGCTAATGCCAAAGCCTGCTGAGCCACCTACAGTAGCTATGCAAAACCAGCCGAAAGGTGCCCGTGCTGAAGAGACTTCAGCCACAGCTAAGCCCAACTCATTAGGTTGCCCTTCAACACCTTCCCAACATGCTGCATCCATGTTCGGACCAGCTACCTCATCCCCACAATAGCTGCTTGCTTTTTGGCCACCACAGATCGAGCCAGAACCCTCGCAGTAGCCTACCACTCGGTTACACCCAGCTGAGCTTGCTCACCAGCAGCCAGACCTTCATAGCGGATAGTCACTAGCCAACCAGTGCAGGCCACACACGCTATAGTCGTCCATCTACTGCACCATCCTCCACCGCACACCAGGCGTGACTTCGACCCTCTACCAACATATCAGTAGCCTGCATACCATGAGCCATACCAACCATACATGGCTGCACCACGGTTTCCTTCGGCCACACACCATATGCAAAACATGATCATTATCCACCACACTATGGTTTACATGTTCTTCACTGGTATCCTCCTCAGATGCCTCACAATTCGCCTCGAGCAATGCATAGGCAAGATGATATGTATGGTCATAAGCACCCATAAAAGCCATATCCTTCTCCACCAAGCTATTATGAGTATGTTCATGATGATGATGTTGGCCATGAAAACAAGTGGAAACCAGTCAGAGATCATCCATTTGCCTGTAGAGGTGCTAGTCTTATTGGGTTCCCTCCATTCCCTATGTCAAAATTGAATTTCCAAAGTTTGGGGAATGGATTACAAACCTAGTTTTTCAAGACAAAGCAATATTTCATTTTTCAGGTCATACCCCGTGAACAATACATGGCCATAGCCATCTTGCACTTTGAAGGTGAAGTTGCCCATTGGTATTGGTGGTTTTGCAACACCACCCCGTAAATCGATTGAGACACGTTAGCACGAGAGATAGCATCCCATCTTGGAGAGTCATCATTTACAAATTATGATGTAGAGCTTAAAAACCTCAAAATGTCCAGCCTCTACATCAGTATATTATCAAATTCGAAGACCTTTATACCATGGTTGGTACAATTCGATCGATTACCCTTGTCGGCTCCTTCATTGGAGGATTTTAGGAAGACATCCAAGCGAGGTCTTGGCTGCGCAACCTACCACTATCAAATTCGAAGACCTTTATACCATGGTTGGTACAATTCGATCGATTACCCTTGTCGGCTCCTTCATTGGAGGATTTTAGGAAGACATCCAAGCGAGGTCTTGGCTGCGCAACCTACCACTATCCAAGGGTCAAATTCGAAGACCTTTATACCATGGTTGGTACAATTCGATCGATTACCCTTGTCGGCTCCTTCATTGGAGGATTTTAGGAAGACATCCAAGCGAGGTCTTGGCTGCGCAACCTACCACTATCCAAGGGTGTTTCCATTTAGGCAGACTTTTTGACGAGAAAGCTAGGAAGCTATTGGTTTTTAGAAAAAGCTCGTATGAGAAAAAGAGGCACAAATAAGTCTTACCTTGCCCAACCCTTCGTGAGCCACCGGCATGAGTCTAAGCTTGTGTCCAAACCATCTAGTTCTAATCTGTTTGGTGTGCCTAAGAGTGTATCTCTAGGTGACACTAAGAAGAATGATAGAAAAAGGGCCTATGCTACAAGTGCGATGAAAAATGATTTCATGGCCACAAGTACAAAACCTTGCATGTCTTCCTAGTTAGGGACTCTGAGGGCAAAGAAGAAGTTTCCTCAGAAGAAGATGAGAAACACCTATGACAAACGTGGAGAAATCAACATGACTTATCATACTCTTACTAGGGCCAATACTCCCAATTTTATGAGAGATAAGAGTAGAATAGGAACAACCGAAGTAGATATCTTAGTAGATACCGGGTTTACACACAATGTCATACGTGAAGAAATTGCTCATACCATTGGCTACCCACTTAACAGCCACCCTTCGTTTGAGGTAATTGTAGGAAATGACACTAAACTCCCACGTGAACATATGTAAGTAGATGTCAAGCTCCAACTCCAAAAGAACAATTTCAACATGAACCTATATGTTATATCCATTGAGAGAATAAATGTGGTTTTGAGAATCCATTGGCTTGGGACTTTAAGGGAAGTCACACAAGACTTCAAGAATATGTGCATTTCATTTTCAATAGAAGGGAAACAGACAAAAATAAAGGCTAAAGTCCATCTAGACATGTAGAACACAAGGAGGCCCTCAAACTTCTTCAGGCTCGTCATAGAAGTTGCATGATATTTGCATATACAATAGAGAAGTTATCCAAAACTGTCTAAAATAGAGGTCCTAGAAATGTTGGCATATACCATAGATGAATTCTCTCGTGTCTTTGCTGAGTCTACTGGCCTACCCTCGAAGCATACCCATGACTACCATGTTGTCCTAGAATCTGGGATGAAGCCGATGAACCTTCACCCATATTGATATGCCCATATCTAGAATAATGAGATTGAAAGACTTGTAAAAGAGATGCTTGAGAGCGGTTCCCTCATCCAGCCCATTCTCCTCTCTCATTTTTCTGATCGAGATAAAAGACAACACTTGGTGGTTTTGTGTCGACTACCAAACTCTAAATGATATCGCAATCAAGGATATTCACCCTATACTTGTCATATATGAGCTCTTAGACAAGCTTCATGGCCCTTGTTATTTCAGAAGATGGACTTCCGATCTAGATACCATCAGATCTGGATAGTCCCTCAAGACATGAAAATGGTTGTTTTTCAAACACGTGATGGACATTATGAGTTCTTGGCTATATCATTCGGACTCACCAATGCTCTGTAACGCGATTGGCTCGTGCGGGTCGGACCGGGTCAGGGTCCAGACCCGGACCCGAGCTCCACGCGTGAGGAGCCCGACGCGAGGCCCCTTTCTCCCTCGCCTTTCCCTTTTCCTCCTTCATCGTCCTCCTGGTGGTCTTCCGCGCCGTGAAGAAGAAGACGGTGGTGGTGCAAGCAGCAGCGGCGGAGGTGGTGCCGGTGGCGAGCGGCGACGGCGGCTGAGGCGGTGGCGCTTGGGTAGCACTCTCCTCTTCTTCTTCCCGTTTTCTTTTCCTCCTCCCTCTCTCACTGTCTACCGTCTTCCCTCTCGACTGAACGGCTCTCTCTGGCCGTCTCCCTCTGGTCTCTCGTGCCCTCTCCCCCACCCGTCCTCTCTCTCTTCACTCTCCCACCGACTCTCTCTTCTCTCCCGACCTCTCCCCTCACAGCCCTTTCTCTGTCCGAATCTCTCTCTCTGTCTTCCCTTGCCTCGTGCCCTAAGGGAGCTCGTTCTCCCCATTTTCTCTAATTGTTTTTCCCCTTTATCCCCAACCGTGCACTTGTCTTCATTAATCTTATCGTTGTTGATCGATTTTCAGTTGGGGGACGTTCATTTCTTCATAGCAGCAGCATAGGGTGTCGTGGTGGAGGATTGGCACGATTGTGGCCGTTTGGGGAGCGTTGGAACGCTTGAGGTGGCTGCCGAGGGATTCCAGCAGCCTAGGCTCTTGTTTTGGGGTGAGCAAGGCATATTTGAACTCTTATTAATGAATCTTACTTACTAAAGCATGTATAGTTATTGGTTGAGCATGCTAGAAGGTAGAATTGATGATTTGGGATGCATATTAGTGACCTCGCTTTTTGGGGAAAAGTGTAGGGTTACGTTGGAGAAGCATTGATTTATGTCTATGTTGTTCTTTTAAGCATGATAGATGAATTTTTGAAGTTTTAGGGAAGCATGGTAGAGATTGGATGGTTTTGGGGAAATATGCGTTTTTGGATGTGACTTAGGGGTTGAGGTTTTAATGAAAGAACATTATTGAGGAAGAAGTTAGTGATGGATTGAGAGTTTTGATTGTTCGAGGCAACATCAAGACGTAACGGAGGAAGCCTATGGGAGGGCTTGTGGGTCGACACTACCCGTCGACACCCTCTTGAGGCGATGACACGTGCTTCAAGGATGCTATTTTGTATTTGTTCGTATTTGTTTGACTTGTATAGGTATCTCGTAGAAACCTTATTCTTGTTTATGTTTGCAGGTGCACCGGGCACATCCCGTCGACCTTGAGTTCGAAGCTTGAGGCATTTTGAAGATTTTGGTGAACACGTCACAGGTATGGCGACATGCCAGGCGAATTCCCGCCTGGGTAAAT
>JAANDH010000833.1:4778-110077 GCA_011799765.1 Nymphaea thermarum | reverse complement strand
AGTTTTGAATTACACGTGGTTATTGAATGCGATATTGTGGCCTTTGTGTGGCCTATGCATGTTGTGAGATATGTGAGGGGCTTCTTGACAAGTCATGTGACTGTGTGCCCTACCACAACATGATAGTAAATTGCTTCGTAGTTAAAGTAAATGAAAAGAATGTGATTGTGAAGGTGAATGAAAGGAATGAGAATGATCTATTTATGCATGTCTTGCATGTGAATTGAAAATGTGCTATCGTGGCCATTGAGTGACCCTTCCATGTCATGGCCTATGTGCTAGGCCTTCTTAGCAACTGGTGTGACTAAGCCTTGTCACCATATGATGAGGATGCGTTTTATGATTGTATTATCCCATATTTGAGCCCTACCTAAGAGGGTTAGGCATTTTCCTGGCTTGTTGCCATACTGCGAAGGCTGAGCCTTCAGTTGTTTTCTTTTTCAGGTTTTGGCGGACCCGGGGCAACAGGTTGAGCAGATGGCTTCACTCACATCCTACTGGGGAGGTTTTGGGTTTGTTTTGTTTAGTGTCGGCGCGTATTGGTTTATTTGTGTTGATGTCATGTTTTGTTGTTAGACATCAATCATATTGTTGGGGCATTTTTGGTTATACACATGGATGTGGTTTTGTATGAAACAAAATGGTTATATGAATGAAAGTTCACCCCCATCGTTTTGAATTGCTTGGCTCATCGTCTTTTTGAATGGTAGTGTAGTCACGCCTCGATGCTTTATGTTTAGAAAAAAAAATGTTTGGGTCAAAAGGTCGGGGTGTGACAGCTCTGACTACGTTTCATATGGCTATGAATGGCATCTTCATGCTTTTTCTAAGAAAGTTTGTGTTGGTGTTCTTCGATGACATATTGGTGTATTCCTCACACTTTATATGATAATCTTGAACATGCTTGTATCATGTTAGGTGTACTGCAGATGCATGCTCTATGCTAAGCACTCCAAGTGCACCTTCGGTCGGCAGTAAGTGGCCTACCTTGGCCACATCGTCAGTTTCTATGGGTTACAAGCTGACCTCAAAAAGCTCTAGACCATGGAGCAATGGCCAACACCCAAGGACATCAAATCCTTGTGCGGTTTTTCTAGGCCTAACCGGCTACTATCATCGATTTATACATCACTACGGCCACAATGTTTTTCCTTCTCAGCTTTTGAAAAAGAATTCATTTGTTTGGACTGAGATGACCACTGCATCATTCTAAGCCTTACAGAAGGCTCTGTTACATATGTTTGTTCTCACCTTGCCCGGTTTCTTGAAGACCTTTGTTATCGAAACAAGCACTAGTGATATGAGGATCAGGGTTGTGCTCAGCCAAGACAGTCACCCGATCGCCTATGTGAGCAAGGACCGCACGTCATGGACTTAGTCCTTGTCCAGCTGTGACAAGGGGATAGTAGCCAGTATGATGGTGCTAGACAAATGGAGACACTACATCCTTGACCGTCATTTCATTATCTGGACCAACCATTCAAATTTTTGATCAGGCAACTCATTGCCATTTTCATGCAGCAGAAGTGGCTTGCCAAGATCATGACCTATTACTTTGAGATCAAATATAAAAAGGACCAAGAAAATGACACAATTGATGCTCTCTCATGGGTAGTGAGTGTGTCTGTATTGGGTTTGGAGCTATCTTAGGACCATCCAATATTTTTGTTGACTTATAGCCTCAGATAATAGAGGACCAAAACTTAGATGAAAAAATATCCTCAATAGAGTCCAAGTTAAAAGAAGACCTCCCAACATGTGTCAAGTACACACTTATGAACGAAGTTGTTTACTACAAAGATAGAGTTTGGCTGCCTACCGAGTCACCATTGATTCCTTACTCGCTAGACTATTTCTACTGAACACCCTTACTTGGACATGAAAGTATTCAAAGACCCTTAAGCGCTTCAAAGAGTCATTCTTGTAAAAGCACATGAAATCAAGAGTCAAGAAGTTTGTTAAGGAGAACATTCCTTACCAACAACACAAATATGAGGGAAAAAAACTACCAGGCCATTTGTCCCCATTGCCAATACCCAAGAAAGCCTGGGTGAACCTTTCCATTGACTTTATTGAAGCCCTACATTGCTCTCATGGTAAGGAAACTATCATGGTAAGCCCTACATATGCCTAGAACCTTCTCTGCCCCTTCAACAACTAAAATATTTCATGGGCATGTGGGCAAATTGCATGGTATCCCACAGTCCATAGTTTTTTAGAGGGACTCTAATTTTTGAGTAGTTTCTGGTGTGAGTACTTCAAACTTATAAGAACCAAACTCCATTTCAGTTCAGCCTATCATCCATTAACTGGTGGTATTTTGAAGTGGTGAAGTACACCTTAAAAACCTTTCTTCATTGTTTTTGTAGCCATCTTCCATAAAAATTAATGAAATTCTTAGCCATGAGTGAGTGGTCATATAATACAACCTTCCATTCATCCATTGGCATGCCCCCTTTTGAGGTCGTATACGCTCATCCATCACCTACATTGATAAGATATGAAAAAGGTGTCTCTCAAGATCTCAATGTAGACAAAACATTGAAAGAAAAAGATGAAACATTTAGCCTTATAAAGAAAATCTAATCATGACTCAAAATAGAATAAGGAAAATACATAACAAAAATATAAAAGAAAGAAGTTTCAAGGTGGGTCACTGGGTACTCCTTAAGAGACTAATGCATGTACAAAACACCCTCTTTGATCAGCCTTACTCCAAACTTTTCTTGAGAATTCATGGACCTTTCAGAGTTTTAGGGGTGACAGGAAAGACAACCTATAGGTTGGGTCTTCTTTCACAATCTCAAGTCCATCTGGTCTTCTATGTATCTCAACTTAAGCCTTTTCACGGTCTACCCCCATCTAAAGAAGCCGATGCTCCATAGGACCTTCACCATTGCCAAAACTGTAATGAGTGGCATTTTGGGGTAGGTTCAGCCAGGATTAGGGTCCATACCTGGACCCATATTCCACCTGTGTGAAGAGGAAGGCTCGATGCTGGGGCTCTCCCTTTTCGTTGCTCTCGCTGTTGGGTTTTTGATGCAAAGGAATAGGAGACAGAAGAAGGAGAGGCAGCGGAAGTGGAGGTGGAGGGCGGTGTTGCTGAGGTAAGCCATCCTTCCTTCTGATCTCTCTCTGTTCTTCTCTCATTCTCACCCTCTGGTCTTTTTCCCGGCAGCCTCCTCTCATCCTCATTGTCTCTCACTCTCTACCTCTATCTCATCTCAAGTTCTCCCCAACTGAACCCTCCCTCACGGACTCCATTGGCTTGCCACAATCTCTCCTTCCTTCGCCTTTACTCCTTCGTCTCTCTTGTGTCTCCCTCAACTGAACCATCTCCTTCACAAGTGGATGCTCTCTTCTATCATCATACCTATCTTTTGATATTTCTCTTGCTTATTCTCACGCTCTTTAGGGCTGTTTTGGATTTGAAAATTGTAGGGATGCGCCTTCCCCCTCATACCAGCAAATAAAGGGTGTTGGTGGCGAGGACAACATATAGTCTTGGCTGTTTGGGAATCGGTTGAGTGTTTGGGGTGGCTGCTGGGGACACTACAACAGCTAAGACTATATAAGAGGGGTGAGTACAGCTAAGCAAGCCTAATTTTAATTAGATTTTACCCTAAGAATGTATATAATTATATTTTTAACATGATAGGTTAATATTTGAAGTGAATAGGAAGCATGAAAGACTTTTTGATAATGTGAGGAAGGTTTAGGATTGTTTTAACGAACTTATGATGCATGCTATCGTTGATGTGAATAGTTCGTTGCTTGTGGGAATGTTGGGTCACATGTGGAATTGTGATTTGAAGGGATGACGAAATGTGTAAATTATCAGGGTTTGGGCATACACTAGGGTGCTATAATAATGCTTGTTTTGTGGGGATTCGATTAATTTTACGCCCTTACTAGTGAGCTAGAATTGTTGTCATCGATTTGACAAATGGATAAACATGATTGCTAGGATGATGCCTCAACTAAGGAAGCAAGTTGAGAAACATCCCACTGATAGGTTGAATCGAGGTGTTGGAGTTTAATTCAATCAGCCATAATCTCAAAACGATGAGAAAAACTTATTAAAGTGCTCTACGGGCCGATTTTATCTTTCGGCACCCTCTTGAAATGATGATCGATGCCTCAATGGTCATATTTCTTACCTAGATAGATTTTAGAGTAAAATGAATGAAAAACTTATTGCTTTGAATTTATGTAGGTGCACAGGGCACGTCAAGTGGACCTTGAGTGACAGGATTCGAGTGGCAATGCACAACATGTATGACGGCATTCCAGGCAAATCCTTGTATGGGGCCAAATATGAAGTGTCCTTTTCAGAATCGTTGGATCATATGATTGTGTTTTGTTGAATGAGGTGTGATACAACGTGTTTATTGCCACATGAATGTAATTATGTAATTGAATGAATACAAAATTGATTGATTGTTTTTAAATTATTATGTGATGACATATGCATGTTAGAAATTATAATTTCTTAGGACATATTAAGCGAGGTACCAAGTCGAGTATTTCTTCAACCCTGATCATACATTAGTGAGCATCCCAACATAATATTTGCGTAAGACAGCTACGAGCCAATCACGAGTGGAGATTATTCTTCGTCGTTTGGCTAAGTTTTTGTATGATGTGACTGTTATGTTTGACTAATGTGCATGCTATGAGATTGTCATTCACATTACTGTTGGGTGGTGTTCCAATCAAATAAACTTAAAGGGTAGAAGCACCCATAAAGTATGATGGCTAGTTAAGAATATTGACTGAATGTCTAATCCTTTCATGGAGGCATTTTGAGGTATGGGTGCACTTATGAAGTGAACCAACCTTGTGTGCTAGCCGGTCTTATTGTGAGTATGCCCTCATAATGATAAATTAAAAAAGAATATTCATAGGAGGCCAGTGGGTTAGGGCAATGTGTTTGCACGAAGTGCGGGCAATGCAAGACCCCATATAATGTTGCATGATGTGCTAGGAGAGTTGGGCTCCCACCTTCCCAACCTGGGTGTCCTAAGAAACGCTAAGCAATCTCCTTGAAATTCACACATTCATAGATGATTGTGATACCAAGGTGTAATCACCCCAATTTTTTCCAAAATGCTACACTCCTTTATCAAAACACTAAAACCCATTTTTTGAGATCCAAAATCCAAGTTCAGATCCAAATTGAGCATTTCAGACCCAAAATTTTGAACCAAGTTTGAAACGACAAAATTTGAGCATCGCGCATATGCAGACCTTCCCTTTGTTTTAAGGTCTCATTCTCATGCCAGAACATGTTTCAAAACCCAAGTCGCACACTCGAATGAGTCGAGAATCGGCTAAACCAAAATCGGATTTAGAGCGAGTATGGAGTCACTCAAAACGAAATCGAACACTCATTCGAAAAAAAAAAACCAGTTTTATACATATGTTTTTTTTTAAAAGAAAGTTTATGTTCATTTTATCTAATTTTGTATCATTTTATTTAATTAAAAAAAAGTCCCGCGACGTGCAGTCGCACAACCGCCTGTCGCGAAATGCACGCACGCGAGGCCGTGCGACAGCACGTCGTAAAAAATATGCGTGCATGGCTGCATGACAACACTTTAAACGCACGAGGTCTAGTATACATATATGTGCACATGATCATTCCTTCATCTATCTTTCCACATTTTATTTTACAAATTTTCATATACATATGAATGCATATATACATATATTCTATTTTCTCTCTCTAGAATCTTTTGTTTATCTCTTCAAAATAAATGTCTTCTCCTACAAATTTATTATATATATATATATATATATATCTTTTTCTTTCCCTCTTTATTTAAGTTAAGACTTCATTTTCAAAAGTTTATACAAATATGTATACATACATATAGAGAATATATATCTTCTTCTATTTCAAAATCTTCGATCTAGTGATCTTTGAAGTCTCTCTCTCTCCCTTTCTTTTTATAAGAATATTGCATCTTTTCCATTCCTTTAAACATTTTCCCATAATCTTTTATTTACCGACTTCATGAAGACCAAAAATCAATTAATGACCCAATATTGGATTCATGCTTGATGGTCTACAACCCCAATACATTTTCAAAAACTTTTCCTTCTTATATATGATAATTATGAAATCAAAAATCTTAAATGTATGTGATGGTAGGAATGACTTTAGATGAATGTTATGGTAGGAATGAATAATATAGGATCAATGCATTCATGCATTCACATTCACTTAATACCACTTATGATCACAAGCACCTCTCTAAAATAATTTAAGCAAGATGAGATGGAGCTCTAGCTAGGTAGTAACCAGATTAGAGCAAAATATCAAACCTACTTAAAGTCTTAAGAGAACACTAAAGTGACTTCAAAATGATTTCCCAAGCTTTCCAAATGATATTTATAAAGATTTTCCAATCCTAGTTTCCCCAAAATGTTTCACATTCTCAAGTGATTCTTCAAGAACCTCTTCAATAGTTTGAAACATCAAAACTTTCAATATTTTTCTACACCTTACATAGAATGAAAAGATGTTCAAGCCAAGATGAAATGCATCAATAATAAACATAGCCCTTGAATTGATTACCCCTGACAAAGGCACCAGGAACGGTCGATTCGCGTACCGACGGGTCAGTCCCTTTCCCTCTCATTTTTAAAACAAAAACTCATTTTTCTGAGGCACTCCAAAAACCACCAAAATTTTGGGGATGCAAACACAAGGCAACGTGAACAGATCCATATTATTTTGGGACACCATGGGGGTTATCTCCCAACTATAGGTTGTCCAAGGTGTGCATGCGCCTGTGTTTGCACGCAAAAGAGTTGTCAATTCACTAAATTGAATATAAATAAAACAAATGTGAAAGTAGTGAATGTGTTTAAATTGAATATGATGTGTGGATTGTGGTTATTGAAAGGTCCCTACATGTTGTGGAATATGTGAGGAACTATGATGGCAAGTTATGTAACAACATGAACGTATAATAATATCATAGTGTTTATGTTCTTTATATGTTAAGCTCAAGATTTGAGCTCTTGCCTTAGAGGGTTAAGGATTTATCTGGTTTGTTGTCATGCTGCAAAGGCTAAACTTTCCATTGTTTATCTTTTTTTAGGTTTTGGCGGATCCGAGGCAACAAGTTGATCAGATAACTCCACTCACTTCCTACTAGAGAAATTTTGGGTCTATAGTCATGTCGGCAGGTCAGGTTTTGGTCTCAGTGATGCCTTGTTTTAATTAGACATCGATGTTTTGGTTTGGGAGCATTTTTGTCATGTGTGTCATTGATAAATGTGAAGTCATTTTATATAAACCTGTTGAAATACGTTGTAATATGAACCGGGTCTATTTCTGGACCCGGTTCTTCTGGGGCGCGGGTACCGAGGGCGGCTCGGTACCCTAGGTGCCATCTCCTCTCTCCCCTATATATTCTTACTTACGTGTTATTGTTGAAGTTAAGTGAATAAGATTTTCTCTCTCCTAGGGTTGCGGTGTGCCCCTAGGTTAGAGCTTCCCCGTGGTTTTTTCCTCGTTTTGAGGTTTTTCCACGTACATCGTGTGTTTGTTCCTTGCCCTATTCTTGTGGTTTGTGTTTCTACAAAACCAATTTCATTACATAATGAATTTTTTGCCTCATTGTCATTTTGATTTGCATAGCTCTATTTCAATTGTTGTGCCGTCGCACCTCGACGTGTTTCGAAAAAAAAATTAGGTGTTAACAAGGTCGGGGTGTGACAACTTTAGTATCAGAACTATGGAAAAACCCCCACTATAGGTGTGTGCTAAAGTTTTTTTGTGAAGCTGTATTGTACACACTGCGTGATTGAGCTCTTATTGTAGTTTTGATTTTTACTATGACATATACGTATAGAATGGATTGATGTTTTGAAATATTGTGATGATGTATCTCTGCAATTTGACTTGAAAGACTTATGTTGGACTTTGTAACAAGAATGGAGGTTCTTACTTATGCAGACGAAGTACCAACGTAGGGATATGAACCGAGTTGGGCTGGCTACTACCTACTGCAAACGACTTTGAGGACAATGACCTCCCTAGTCCAGTCAATGGTCAGTAATTGAAAGAGCCATGCATCTTCTACAGGAGACACTAGTGCACCACCTAAGGAGAAAGCAATTTCGGTGCCATTTAAACAATTCAAGTCAATGTAGCCGCATGTCTTTACTGGAGATGGCAACCCAAACATAGCAGAGGAGTGAATTGAAGAGGTAGAGCGCATCTTGGAGCTTTTCAAGATGCCATAAAGAGCTAAAGTGAACTATGGCTCGTATGTGTTGAAAGGTGATGCCAAACAATGGTGGCAATGAACTCATGAGATTCGGTTCATAAATCAATAGCCGATCTTATGGAAGCAGTTCAGAGATTCATTCTTCATCACCTACTTCCTAGTGCATACAAGAAACAAAAGTGCTACAATTCCTTGAGTTGCAACAAAATCATATGAGCTTGGAGGAGCATGTTACGAAGTATCGATAGTTAGAGGTGTAATAACTCACATCTCTACACCACTGATGAGGACAGAGCAAACAAGTTTGTACATAGATTGCGCAACAGACTGTGAAGCAATGTGCTGTTTGGCAGGCCTCACAATTTGGATGAGGCGGTCACTATGGCTAGACTAATGGAGGAGGGTTGGGCAAGGACATAGAGGGACCACTACAAGAAGCCAAGCCAACAATTGCATGGTGGTCGGATGCAGGCCAGACACAACAACTTTGTGGGCAGGGCAAAGCCTTATGAGAGGCGAGACGACAAAACATTCATGCATAGTAGGCCTACTTGCAGTGACACTACACAGGGGAAGTAACTATTTCAACTCTACCAAGATGTTCCATTTGCTCACATGTGCACTTCAGGAAGCCATGCTATCAAGAGACTAAAGCATGTTTCCACTATGAAAGGATGAGACACTTCATCAAAAATTGCCACAAAATGTGGAAAAAAAGTTGATGAAGCTCGAGGTCGGTCCTTTAAGTGTATAAAAGACTACCAAACACGTCTATGTGACTACCATGGAGGAGCTTCAGGTGCACAATCTTATTGAATGTACATTACTTGTTGGTTCTCACATTGCTATTGTGTTATTTGATGTAAAGGTGACTCATTCTAGCCGATTTCCACTTCACTAAAAGTGTCGATTAAGATGATGTCGTATGTCTTAAAAGTGGTCAGCCCTATGCATGATCAAGATTGGTGTAACCAATATCTACCTGATGTGGATGTAGAGATCCATCAACATCATTTGCCTGCACAATTAGTGATCATAAGACTCAACAGGTTCAATGTTATTTTGGGCATAGATTGGCTATATGCACATTATGCTAATATAGATTACAAAAAGAAGTTGATACAATTGTCAACTCATGAGATGCATCCAGTTGAGTTCCAAGTTTGAAAAGACAGCTGAACCAATAAGATAATGGTGTCTACACTAAAGGCTAAACAATTGTTTAAAAAAAGGAGTGTTGCATTCTTAGTCAACGTATTGACCAATGAGACTAAGCGGGTGAAGTTAGAGGACGTTGCAATTGTGGGTGAGTACCCTGATGTGTTTTTTGAATAGTTAACGAGTTTTCCTCCAACACCAAGAAGTTGAATTCAAGATAGAGTTGTTACTAAGGCCAACTCATATTTCTAAAGCATTATACCGTATGACATTAGTAGATTTAGAAAAATTGAAGAAACAACTACAAAATCTCTTAGGTAAGGGCTTCATTCAACCCAATGTGTTACTTTGGGGAGCACCTGTGTTGTTTGTTAAGAAGATGATGAAATGATGTGCTTATGCATTGATTACCGCATGTTGAATCAAGTCACCATAAAGAATAAGTATCTGCATCTTAGAGTTGAGAACTTGTTCGACCATCTCAAGAAGGCAAAGGTGTTCTCCAAGATTGATATGAGAATAGGCTATCACTAGCTTTTGATAGGGGACGAAAATGTTGCTAAAACTACCTTTCAAACTAAATATGGACACTATGAATTCATAAAGGTCATGCATTTTGGGTTGACCAATGCTCTTGCAGCGTTTGTAGACCTTATGAACCAGGTTTTTCAAGACTACTTAGATTGATTTGTTATTGTAATTGTAGATGATATTTTGGTGTATTCATATAGCAAGGCATAGCACAGAGATCACCTAAGTAGTGTGATGGAGATTTAGTGCAAACATAAGTTACGTGCTAAGTACTTCAAATACAAATTTTGGCTAAAGAAGCTAAACTTCCTTGGTCATGTGATCTAGAAAGATGGAGTTTCCATAGATCCTGCTAAGGTATTAGTAGTACATGACTGAAGGATGCCACATAGTTGAGATTGACAAGCTACTATCACAAGTTTATACGAGACTTTTTGAAAATAACTACGCCCATGACTAACCTATTAAAAAAAGAAGTGAAGTTCGATTGGGATAAAGAGTGCGAGAAGAGTCTCCAAACTCTAAAGGATAAACTTACCTCTGCACCTATCTTGATGCTTTCATTTGGTAATTCTAGATGTGTGGTTACACCGATTTATCATGAATTGGTTATGGCCGTGTATTGATGCAACATGGTAAAGTTGTGTCTTATTATCTAAATAGTTGTTAAAACACATGAGAAACATTATTCCACTCATGATTTGAAATTGAGAGCAGTAGTATTCGCACTAAAGATATGAAAACACTATCTTTATGGGGCGTGTTTAAAGTGTTTATAGACCACAAATCTCTGAGGTACATATTTTCTCAAAAAAGATCTCAATATGAGGCAAAGAAGATGAATCAAGTATTTAAATGATTATGATTTTAAAATATCATATCATCCGGAGAAAGCGAATGTGGTGGTTAATGCTTTGAACAGACATGTCGAGGCAACAATAGGTTATCATGAATCACTCTTGGACATTATTGCTGATGTCATAGCATGACAGTCTCACCTATGTGATGAGAACATAACAACTATGACTGCCTTGATACGATATCCATTATTATAGGAGCTTATATTGAAGCAAAAAAAAGACCATGATTTGCTAAAAATACAGAAGAAAGTAAGAAGGCAGATTTCTTTTGGTATCAAGATGAAGATGGTTCATTATGGTTTCGTCAAAGATTGTGGGTCCCTAGAGATGAAAGGGTAAAACATTAGTTGCTTAATGAAGTTCATCAATCCAAATTTTCCATATACCCTAGAGGTACAAAGATGTTTCAAAATGTGAAACGAAATTATTGGTCACCTAGAATGAAACGTGAAATTACAGAATATATGGCAAAATGCTTAGTTTGTCACTAGATTAAATCAGAGCATTAGCGGTTAGGAAGCTTGTTGTAGAAGATAGACATTCCAGTGTAGAAATGGGAGGACATTACAATGGATTTCATGGTAGGTTTGCCTCATATCAAGAGACAACATGATACCATATGGGTGATTGTTGATCGACTTACAAAGTTCAGCTCATTTTCAGCCTATCAGAATCAGTGAATCATTGAAAAGTCTTGCAGATTTATATATTGGCGAGATAGTAAGACTGCATGGGGTACCAAATCTATTATTGCATATCAAAATCTACATTTTATCTCTAGATTTGGGGGTAATTACAAAGACATTAGGTACTAAGCTTAAGTTGAGCATAGCATTCCACCCCCAAACTGATGGAGAATCTGAGAGGACCATTTAGACTTTAGAGAACATGTTACATGCTTGTATTTTAGACTGGATGGGAGGATGGGATAAACATGTGAAATTTACAGAGTTTGTATAGATCATCAACCTATTGGAGCGAAATGGGTGATGACATTGCAACATGACACCGACCAAACATAATTGATAAGAAAAAAGTTATTGACAACTCAAAGTAGACAGAAGAGTTATGTTGACATTGGACATAGAGAGTTGGCTTTTGAGGTTGGTGATAATGTGTTTTTGAAAATTTCACCTACTGAAAGCGTTCTTTGATTCAGTATTAAGTGAAAGTTGAGTCCAAAGTTCATTGAACCTTTTGAAATATTAGAGAATAATGTTGTTGTGGCATAAAGATTGGTACTATCACCTAAGTTGAGTCATGTTCATTATGTTTCCTACGTCTCCATGCTTCGAAAGTATGTGCCGAATTCTACACGTGATTAATTTTCAAGATATTCATGTGCAAGATGATTTGACGATGGAAGGAAAACTTATAAAAGCGAAGAGAGCAAGTACTCCACACAAAGAGAATTCCTCTAGTAAAGGTGGAATGACAACACTATGGGTTGAGGAAGAGCACATGAGAGCTCGATGATGATATGCAAAAGATGTATCCACACTTGTTGTCACATTGAGGTATGGTCTAAACTTTGAGGATGAAATTTTATTTAAAGAGGGTAGGATGTAACAAGTAGTGTTTTGGGGCAGGTTGGGCATGGATCAGGTTCAGACCCAGACCTGAATTCCACCTGTGTTAAAAGGAAGGCCCGATGCTAGGGCTCTCCCTCTTTGTCACTCTCGCTGTTCGGTTTTCGATGCAGAGGAACAAGAGGTAGAAGAAGAAGCTACAGAAGGAGAGGCAGCGACAGCGGAGGTGGAGGGTGGTGATGCTGAGGTAAGCCATCCTCCCTACTGATCTTTCTCTATTCTTCTCTCATTCTTGCCCTCAGCTATCTCTCCCGCCAGCCTACTCTTGCCCTCACCATCTCTCACTCTCGACCTCTATCCCGTCTCAAGTTCCCCCTCAATCGAGCCCTCCCTCATAAATGCCCCTGGTCTCTAGCACTCTCTCCCTCCTTCACCTTTAGTCCTTCATATTTCTATTGTTGTCGCTCTCTCGTGCATGTCTCCCTCAATCGAACCATCTCCCTCACAATCAGATGCTCTCTTCTATCATCATACCTCTCTTTTGATCTCTCTCTTGCTTATTCTCATGCTCTTTAGGGCTATTTTGGATTTGACAATTGGAGGGGTGCACCTTTCCCCTCATACCAACAAATATAGGGTGTCGGTGGCAACGACAACAATAGTCTTGGTCGTTTGAGAATCGGTCGAGTGTTTGGGAGGATGTTGGGACACTACAAAAGCTAGGATTCTATAAGAGGGGTGAGTACGGCTAGCAAGCCTAATTTTATTGGATTTTTTCCGTAAAATGTATATAATTATTTTTTTAACATGATAGGTTAGTATTTGAAGTGAATAAGGAGCATGATTTGATAATGTGAGGAAGGTTTAAGATTGTTTTAACGAACTCATGATGCATGCTATCATTGATATGAATATTTTTGTTGCTTGTGGGAATCTTGGGTCGCACGTGAAATTGTGATTTGAAGGGATGATGAAACGTGTAAATTATCAGGGTTCGGGCATACACTAGGGTGCTATAATAATGCTTCTTTTTGTGGGTATTTGATTAATTTTAAACCCTTACTAGTGAACTAGAATTATTGTCATCGAATTGACAAATGGAGAAACATGATTGCTACGATGACGCCTCAACCAAGAAAGCAAGTTGAGAACATCCCACCGATAGTTTGAATCGAGGTGTTGGAGTTTAAATCAATCGGTTATAGTATCAAAAAGATGAGAAAATTTATTAAAGGGCTTTACAGGTTGATTCTACCTTTCGGCACCCTCTTGAAATGATGGCCGACACCTCAATAGTCATATTTCTTACCTACATAGATTTTAGAGTGAAATGAATAAAAAACCTATTGCTTTGACTTTATGCAGGTGCACAAGGCAAGTCAAGTGGTCCTTGAGCGACAGGATTCGAAGCACGATTTGATTTTGGGTGTTTGTCGCAATGCACGACATGTATGGCGGTATTCCAGGCAAATCCCTTCCTGGGGCCAAATATGAAGTGTTCTTTTTAGAACCGTTGGATCCTATGATTGTGTTTTGTTGAATGAGATGTGATATAACATGTTTATTTCCACATGAATGTATGTATGTGAATGAATGATTAAGAGATTGGTTGATTGTTTTTAAATTATTACTGATGACATATGCATGTTAGAAATTATAATTTCTTAAGATAGATTAAGTGGGGTATCGAGTCGAGTATTTTTCAATTTCGATTGTACATGATATTTGCATAGGACATCTACGAGCCAATCATGGGTGGAGACTACTCTCTGTGGATCGGCTAAGTTTCTGTATGATGTGACTGTTATGTTTGACTAATGTGAATGATATGAGATTGTCGTTTGCATTGCCGTTGGGTGATGTTTCAATTGAATGATCTTGAAGGGTAGAAGTACCCATACAGGTATAGTGGCTAGCTAAGAGTATTGATTGAATATGTAACCATGTTATGAAGGCATTTTGAGGTATGGGTGTGGTGTGTCCATGAAGTGAACCAACTTCGTGTGCTAGCCAGTCTTGTTATGAATATGCCCTCATAATGATAAATTAGTAAAGAATAATTGATGGAGACCAGTGGGTTAGGGCAATGTGTTTGGTATATGTCCCGCCCTCGCCACTGCTCCTGCCTACTCGAAGCACAGGTGGTGCAAAGCCTAAGATATCGTTGCAGGATGTGATGGGAATGTTAGACTTCAACCTTCCCAACTTGGGTGTCCCAGAGAAAGTTGAGTAATTATCCTTGAAATTCACACATTTTTAGATGATTGTGCTACCATTGTAGCATGAACGGAACTATTATTTTGGGTTCACCAGAGAGTTGTCTCTCGACTGTAGGTCGCCCGTGATGTGCACAAAATCGAATGTAAATGAAATTAATCTAAATGAAGTGAATATACTTCAATTGAATATGATGTGTGGATTGTGGAATTGAAAGGTCTCTACATATTATGAAAAATGTGATTGATTACCATTTCAAGTTATGTGATTGCATGTATGTATGATAATATTATAATGATTATGTTATTTATATGTTAGACTTCAAATTTGAGCACTTATCTTAGAAGGTTAAGGATTTGTCTGATACTACGAAGTTTGAGACTTCCTTTGTTTATATTTTTCAGGTTTTGGTGGACTTTGGCCAGTAGGTTGATCATTGACCTGAACTCACGATCAATTTATTGAAGTTTGGAGTCAATTCGTCCATGATCGTGGGAGAAATCATCAATGCCCAAAGGAATAGTGCTGGTTCTGAAGAACAGAGAGACTGTGAAATCCAGCGGTAGAAAAAATAAGCGCTATCCTTCCTCGAAGCTCCGTTGGGGCTGAAATTTGGAGCGTCCCTTCCTCTTCATCTTTTTGATTTTCAGTCCAAATTTCAGAAAAAACAGACCAACAGTTGATTTTCTACAAATTTTTGACTATTGCAAGGTCCTAAGACGGGACCCTGTTCTACTACATTCTACGACTGAAATTTCCCGAAGGATAAATTCTTAACGCATTTTTTCTGGGAAGCTCAGCTTGAGCTGAGAGATTGGGCATCCACAAGATATTAGCAATGTGCTGACCAATTTTGGGGATTTTCCAAGTTGGAGGTGATTTTTAAAAATTCGGCGAGTGGTTGCTGGTCTTGAAAGGCGCCTGAGCAGACCTGATTTCCTTATTCTCATCTTCGCGAGCATCATGGCTGAAACAGGTAACAATCGAATCATTGAGAAAATTGTTGTTCAAGAGCAACCCAATCCTGCTATTAAAATCACGTCAGTGCTTCTCAATGGCATAAATTATCTTGCATGGTCAAAATCAACAACGTTATTTTTGAGTGGAAAATCCAAACTTGAATATGTTACGGGTGACCCAAAACTAGACGAGAATAGCTCCTTCTACAAGGAGTGGACCATGTCATGTCTTGGTTGATGAATTCTATGGAGCAGAGAATTCAACAAGGTTTACTTTTTGCTGAAACTGCTGCACAAATTTGGAAAAAGCCAAAGATCTATATGGTGAAAAAAACAATATTGCGAGAATGTTTCATTTGTCAAAAAAAAAAATTATAGTGTAAAGAAAGAGAAAACCAGTTTTAGTGAACATCTTGGTGTTCTTCAAGGATTGTGGGACGAATTAGACTACTTGGTTGATATGACTGAAAGTCTACAAACTAGAGAACATTTACGTGAGCAGCAAAAATGTTTTCAATTGCTTAACAGTTTTGGTACAAAATATGAACCAATACGGCAGCAGATTTTTATGCATATATCACTGCCGTTGTTATCCACCATTTGTTTTTTATTAATGAGTGATGAATCAAGGAAGCAGGTAATGATTCCCTCGCTGCCAAAAGGGGAAGAATTTGATGATAAAGTATAATTTGTGGCTGCAGAAAGACAAAGTGGGTTTAACCGATGGAATGGAAAAATGAAGAGAGTTTGCACTATTGTAAAAAAGAAGGACACTTGCGTGAGCGTTGTTGGGATTTGTATGGGAGACCAGACCCTAAGAAATCATCGTTTGAAAAATCTAAAGAAACTTCATCCTTGGCAAAAGTGGTTATTGCCAAATCTACAGAGACTAATGATGCTACAACTGTCTTAGAAAAGATTTCAGATTTGCTAAAGCACATGTCTGTTAAGCAAGAAGTCATAGCTGCATCAGCAAGCAATTCCACTTTGTGTAACCCCAAAGGTATGTTTTCTAATACTTGGGTGTTGGACTCTAGAGCAAGTGACCGCATGACCATGGATCGGCATCTACTTAGGAACTATTCAACTCATAATATTGATAAATCTGTTACTATAGCAAATGAGTCTTCTATGCATGTGAGTGGTATTGGTGAAATATCATTTTTAAATCAGCCTATTAGCTCCAAAATTCTGCACATGCTAGATTTGAATTGTAATTTGTTATCTATATTGAAACTTACAAGAGAACTTAATTGTTGTGTTACTTTCTGTCCAAATGATGTGATTATTCAGGACATTGCGACGAGAAAGATGATTGGTAAGAGAGAATTATGCCGTGACGTTTATTGGTTGGATAACACAAGTAGTGCACTGGTCACAAGTTCTAAATCAAATAAAGAGTTATGGCACTGGCGCCTTGGACATGTGTCAAGTCAAACTTTGAAAGTTCTAATGCCCGAGTTAGTCTTTAATTCGCAGTTGTGTGACATTTTCAAATTTGCCAAGATGTCTAGATTACCGTTTGATACTATAAAATGTCATACTAACACTTTGTTTGAGTTAGTGCATTCTGATGTTTAAGGACTTGCGCCTGTTAATTCTTATAATGGATGTCGTTACTATGTGACTTTGATTGATGACTATTCAAAAACGACATGGTTGTACCTACTGAAATCTAAAAATAAAGTTCTTTCAAAGTTTTGTGAGTTTTTTAAGATGATTGAAACTCAGTATAATGCTCGTGTGAAGATTCTGAGATCAGACAATGGAACTGAATACAAAAAATAAGAATTTTATCAATTTGAGAAAATGCATGACATTACTCATCAATTTACATGTGTAGGTACTCCCCAACAGAATGGGGTGGCTGAGAGGAAAAATAGACATGTTAGAAAAAACTCGCTCATTACTTTTTCAAATGTCAGTACCAAAAAGATTTTGGAGTAATGCAATTATGACAACATGTTATATTATAAACAGACTTCCATCAAGACATTTGAATAATAAATCTCCAATGGAAATTCTTATGAAGAGACCTATCAAAATTGCACACTTAAGGACCTTTGGGTGTGTAGTTTTTGTCAAATGCAAAAGATCTGACAAGTTAAGTCAAAGAGCCAAGCGGTGTGTCTTCTTGGGGTATTCTTCATCAAAAAAGGGATATTGGTGCTTCGATTTAGAAACCAACCGAGTATTGATCTCACGATATTTTTGTTTTGATGAGCAGGAACCATGCTTTAAGGTCATTGAGCGAAAGGGGGACTCATCAAATCATAATGTTGCACCTACAATGGAGGACTACAAAGAGTTTGATGTATTAATTGCTTCACCTCAACCACAAGCAGACCTTAATGAAGTGACAAATCAAGATGATGCTGATGATGGTACTACTAGTGAGGGTGAAGCTATCCAAAATTCAATTTTAGAGACTACAGTGAGAAGATCTCAAAGGGACACGTATCCTCCAAGGTATTTGCATGACTATGTTACTTACTCTACTCAAACTTTTCCAATTAATAATTATCTATGCTATGATCGGGTATCATCAAAGCATGTTGCATACTTGAGTAATATATCTAAAGTTGTTGATCCATATTCCTATAAAGAAGCTATGAAGAACTGTGTTTGGGTAGAAGCGATCAATGAAGAGCTAAATGCTCTTTACAAAAATAATACTTGGGAACTGGTTCAAGTGCCAAATGATAAGAAGGTGATTGGCTGTAGGTGGATTTTTAAAACCAAGTATCATAGTGACGGTACCATAGAGCGGCACAAAGCTCGGCTTGTTGCAAAAGGTTACACTCAAACTCATGGATTGTACTATGATGAAACATTTGTTCCCGTTGTTAAAATGAACACTGTCAGAATTATTTTATCTATTGCTTGCAATCTCAATTGGGAACTATTTCAGTTAGATGTAAAAAATGCATTTCTACAATGTGATTTGAACGAGGAAGTATATATGCAATTACCTTCAGGGCACCCACAAGAAGGAAATCCAAACTTAGTGTGCAAACTCAAAAAGTCTATATATGGTCTTAAACAATCTCCTCATGCATGGCATCAAAAACTAAGCACTGCTTTAGAAGACAAAGGATTCAAACGTAGTCTTGTAGACAACTCAGTATTTATCAAAAGGGCTGAAGAGACAATAGTAGTAATTCTTGTTTATGTGGTTGATATTATTGTAACAGGAAATAATCAAGACCAGATTTCTGCCACCAAACAATTTCTTCACCAAACTTTTGAAATAAAAGATTTGGGAAAGTTGAGATATTTTCTTGGGATAGAAATATCTAAATAAAAAAAAATATATACATGATCTTCTCAAGGAAACAGGAAAAATTGGAGCCAAACCTGCCTTAACACCTATTGAACCCTATATAAAATTGGATTTGGAAGATGATGAAACTCTGGAACATGTTTCTAGATATCAATGATTGGTTGGAAGACTAATTTATCTTACAGTAACACGACCTGATATTTCGTTTGCCGTTAGTCGGGTTAGTTGGTTTATGCATTTCCCTAAGAATATACATATGAAAGCTATCGATAGAATTTGAGATATTTGAAAGGCTCTCCAGGTCAAGGATTATGGTACAAGGCAAATGAGTACATTGATATCAGAGGATTCACATATGCTGATTGGGCTGGCACCACAGATAGAAAATCCACATCAGGGTACTGTGTTTTTGTTGGAGGAAATTTAGTGATATGGAAAAGGGAAAAACAACATACAGTGTCACAATCCTGTGCAGAAATGAACTTGTTTGGGTTAAATCTTTCATTTGTGAAATGAGATTCAAAGTTGAAACACCAGTTCTTATGCATTGTGACAACCAAGCGGTGATACACATTGCGGCTAATTCAATATTTCATGAGCGCACTAAACACATAAAAATTGACTACCATTATGTGCGCGAACAGGTTCAGCAAAGGGTGATTACAACTCCATACACTAGAAGCAATGATAAGCTTGCCGATGGATTAACTAAAGGCTTGGATATGAGATGGCTTGAGGAGCTAAAATTCAAGTGGGGATGCTATAATCTCTATGCCCCACTTGAGGGGGAGTGTTGAAGAACATTTTTGTTTTATGCACGTCTTTCTGATCAGTTATCTTTTATAAAGACATGTCTTAAATTTTGGTCATTCATTTTGTTGGTTGGCAGTTATTTTATGAAAAGTTATTATCTCCTACCTTCAGTTTTGGTTCCTTCACGGTGGAGGTGTGTCATGTTTTTTTTTTAAGTTTTGTCACTTGTAAAAAGAACTTGTTGTGAGTGAGAAATAAGTCGTTGTGCTGTCTTGTGTGTAGATGTAGGCCATTGATCAGGCCGAACCACGTTAACCTCTGCGTGTTTCCTCTATCTTCCTTACTCTCTTATTTCAACACCCAAGTACAAGTATCCCAACCTCAATATGCCTCACATACAAGATTAGCTCTCACGATTTGTGTATGTGGACAGTACAGTGCACATGCAAACCAATGAGAGGAAGAGATAGATGAGAAGAGGACTAGAGAGAACCGTCTCTGCTTGGCTGAGAGGGTGCCATGGCCGGGCTTGGTAGTCGTGTACTCTAGAGCGACAGGCGGGTCCTGAGGCCAAGATGTCAAACTGGTCCACTTTGGGTGCTTCTGCCGTTCAAGAGGCTTGCACGATCACAGACCATAGACGGGCTTGGCCGGCGTGGCCAGTGACAATAAGGGGAGTACCAAGGTCTTGATCGGCTAGATCTATCAATCTCATGTGGATCAACCTAGATCTAGCACGCCTAGGGAGACCTCTGTGTCTGGGGTGGAGTTGCCGAGGGAGATGTGCAAGATCGCCTCCTATCTGGGAAAGCTGTGCAGCCAAGACATAGTTGTTCTGCCAGGACGTTGGAGTGGCATCGGGGACAGTGTCGCTGTTTGGGATCAACAGACAGAGATGTAAGAAACGAGAGTACCTAGAGGGAGATCTGGTCGGCAGCAGAGGTCTTAAAGGCGTATCCTAGCAGGGCATTAGGGTCAGTGGAGATTTTGATCTGGCGGTTTGGTCGTTGCCTCCAAAGAAAACTTCACACGGTGGAGCCAAGAGAAGCAAGGAAGAAAAAGATGAACTATGCTACGAAAAAGAGAAGCTGCTATTCTATTTCTCTCTCCAGAATTCGTTACATGATTGAAAGAATGGGATCAAAAGGGTTTAGAGGCTGCACAGCCTATAAAATTTGAAAGAGTTAAAAAACAAGCTCTCCCATTGGTCGAGCTAGGCTGGGCGGCTAGAAAGTTCTTCGGTTTCTTTTCTTGAACCAGCAGCTTTTCTTGTGCGAGCTGGTGGATGTGGTGCACGGTTGGCATCCAAGTAGCATCCGGCTTGCTGAGATGACAGTCCTCTTGGTTGATACATGAATTGAGCATGTGTGGTCTCAAAGTAAGCATGTGTCTAGCGGGTGTAGCTGAGATGGTGTCCCAACTGGGTGCGCTCATGGTGTGTGTGCTGGTGACATGGACTTCGTCCAAGTGGGTTGGGTCGAACTGGTTTGGTGTTGTGCCAAGGTGGGTGTGCCACTCGGGTTTAGCCAAGCTCTATCGGTAAATCACTCTGGACCTGTGAGTCTGACGCGTGGTGCTGTCAACCTCTTGATGTGGATTGGGCCTACATGTTTGCAGGATGTGAGCTTAGGGTCTAGAAGGGCTTCGGACCTTACTGATGTCTGCATCAAGTTCAACCCTCGAGACTGGTCTTGTCCCCAAGACCTAACAAATGGAAATATGTCACGTAACTTGTTCTCCCAAGTCTGTCCCATGTCCTCCTCTTGATCCCATTGGAATAAGACACGATGAAAAATTGTGCCCTATCTCATGATCCTCCTTACTTTTATGTTTTGGATCTGTCATACCCTGACCTTGTTAACACCCAAACTTTTTTTTCAAACATGTCAAGGTGCGACGACATAACAATTGAAATAGAGCTATGCAAATCAAAATGACAATGGGGAAACCTTCTATTATGTAACAAAATCAGTCCATACAAAATGACTTCACATTTATCAATGACACACATGACAAAAATGCCTCCAGAACCAAAACATCGATATCTAACAAAAACAAATCAATGAGATCAAAACGTGATGCACCGGCATGACTATAAACACAAAATCTTTCTAGTAAGATGTGAGCAGAGCCACTGTGAGGCAACTCGCAACACCGAGGCCCTGAAGCAGCCCAGACACCACAGTCGAGAATTATGGGAAGGCCTTTAACAGTGGATTGTTAACCTTTCACTCATTGAACATGACTCGAGCTTCTCCAGTTGCAGGCCCTTGCCCCTGATGGCCTACACTCAGTAGAATGCATGGCTCAATTGAATGAAATGAATCCTCAGGTGTAGATGCCAGCAAAGAACTTGAGGGAATCCGATAAATGCCCTTAAGTTCGAGCATTTGTGTGTTGACATGGCAAATGGAAATGGGCGATTAAAAAAATGCCCTTGATTTATTTCTATAATAAAAAGTGTGTTGTAAGTATTGCCTTGTCTTATTTTCACACATGCTCCCTTATTTCAAAAAATCCGTTTGTTTTTCTATTTATACCGATGTATATTACGTGCAGCCGCTCTACATTTCACTCTCTTGTAATGCAACATTAAAGTGTGAGATCCCTCCCCTTGAAGCATCTAACGTCCAGGGCTCTTATATAATATACTCCACAACCTACGGTAGATGACATTTTTGTAAAAAAAAAAAACAAAAAGGCAAACCATGCAAAGTCTATTTGATAGAAATTTATTGGCCTCATGCATGAAAACAAGTAGTACATTGCTTGTTAGATGTTGCAAGAAAAGCATTTGAATGATAACAATAGTGGAGATTATACGAGCAGATGTTCATCCAACAAAAGAAACAACAGCTTATTACATTTACATGTTAGTGCATTTGTATTTTCTATGTCATGTTGTACTCGAGCACTACTTGCGAAAAATGCTATCATTATTTTAGTGTCAAGTATGTGTAAATTTTCAAATGCTACCATATTAGTTCAAATAATTTTTCTTATGCTATTTCCATTTAGCAAACCCTCTCTATAACCCTTAAAGATTTTTTATAATTTTTAATACATGATTAAATCTTTCTCATTAGAGAGTCTTATAATTCAGCCCCCTCAAAGCACATGAGCCCATACATGTGAAACTGTAGGTTTGAATGTTGACTCGGCTCTTATACCCATTGTAACAATCCAACATACTCATACATCAGGCTTAGGCTCATAGTTTTTATATCTCAACCTACCTTCTAGAGCTGCAGAAAGATAGAAACCAAGACAATCAATCACTTAACTAATCCCCTTATGAACTTTGAAGATTTTCTATAATCTTTGATAAGGGACTAACTTCCATAGTGATGTGTTAAAATACACACTCCCAAGGCATTTATCTGTGTGTGACACTAGGTCATCGCGTTAAATCAGTTTTCATACCTACTGTAACAGCTCAACGGACTTCACATGGGGCTTAGGCTCCCAATTTGGCATATCTTAGCCCCTTAGCAGCTTTAGCAAAAAATATCAAGGAACAAGGACAACTAATTACTAAACCAATCCCTTTCACCGGTACTAAACCAATCCCTATGTAGTAAGCCCTTAACATTTTTAATAAACTTCTCCCACAACATTTTTTATGCTCTTTTTGCACCAGGTGTCACTTCATTGCTACTTGCATACGTTGCAATTAATTTATTAGCAGCTAGGCCATCAATACTTTTCATTCATGCCATAACTTGTAATAGTAAAAAAATTATTGATGTTTCCTCCCTTTTTGCTGATGTTCTTTTAAGACTGGTGTGAGTAGAACTACAGTACTGATATGAAGATCATATTGGTGCACACGGAATGGATGAAATTGTTCCAATAGATGCGTGCATACATAAATAGGTTGATGATGAGTTCCATGAATGTGAAGATTATCATGATGTGCATGAAGCATGAGAAAGTGTTCCAATGGATGTGCACACGCATGAATAGGGCACTAGCAAGTCACCTACATAATATGTACTATGTCAATGTTGCTTTTTTGTGTCCATATTAAGCTTGGTGTTCCATAGTGCGGCATATGAATTCATACTGACTGACATTGTCTTCTTTAGTGCAAATTGCATGACAGTTTAGCCTTTTCACCATCACGAATAGGCAGTGTCACTGTTGACAAATGTCACGAGTGTGGTTTGCGTCATCGATACTGGATCGCCCACCTTCCATGAAGTTCTCCCACAACATTTTTTATGCTCTTTTTGCACCAGGTGTCACTTCATTGCTACTTGCATACGTTGCAATTAATTTATTAGCAGCTAGGCCATCAATACTTTTCATTCATGCCATAACTTGTATTAGTAAAAAAATTATTGATGTTTCCTCCCTTTTTGCTGATGTTCTTTTAAGACTGGTGTGAGTAGAACTACAGTAGTGATATGAAGATCATATTGGTGCACACGGAATGGATGAAATTGTTCCAATAGATGCGTCCATACATAAATAGGTTGATGATGAGTTCCATGAATGTGAAGATTATCATGATGTGCATGAAGCATGAGAAAGTGTTCCAATGGATGTGCACACGCATGAATAGGGCACTAATGAGTCTGATGCACATGAGGATCATAATGATGTGCATGGAATAGAGGAAATTGTTCTTATAAATGTGCATATGCACAAACAAGGCAATAGTTCCCAATGCGAACAAACACTTGGCTGCTCTTATTTACCTACAAATTGAGGTCATATCAGCATTCATGCAACAACCAGAGAGTCAGCTTATGCTGCTGGTATTACGTTGATGCAAACATAAGAATCAGCATGTTGAATTTTCACACCGTCTGACCTGAAGCACCGCTTCAGCCATGACGTTGGTGGGAATTGAACACCCAACATTAGCTAAGCTATTGAATTATTTCAAACATAGGAGATCGCTATACTCACTAGATTAACAACTATTTTTTGCATACATTGCATCTAAGTCACACACCTTTTATTCCATTTACGATGGCAAGTTATGATATTTTTGTTACAAAAAAGTTCACCTTTGTGGTCCTTCACTTCATCGGCCAATATATCCTCAAGATGCCGACACTAAATGATAAAGCCTTTATAAAATCTTCCAAGACAAATTGGTTGATGAGAAAATACACTCCAAGTTAATCACCTCGTATGTCAAGAAGGATTTGAAAACAAATTTATGTCAAATATTTTCAAAAATGTTTAAACGCTTAAGTGCTATAATGTCAATTGACGTAGTTTGTCCTTTTTGGTACAAATAAAAGCTAAGTATAGATTAGCTTGAGATCTACTACACTACATACTCATATCAGTTGGAGTCAGTCGGTTATAATTAACTTCATAATCAAAGCTAAACACTCAAATTTTGGGCCAAGCACACAAGTATGTAGCTCAAAAGGGACAGTTTTATGAACCCCAAGTACGTGAGAAAACACAAGAAGTCATATTAAAGACATGCTTTGCCCACTCTTTCCCGCGTCCATTAGCACTCCTGTCCAGAGAAAATAAAAGAGAAAAAAGGTGTTGCAGAAGCAGCGACAAAATCAGATTCTTCTATCCCCATAGGATTCAAAGTTGATCCTGCTAAAGAAATTTATCCTGCAAAACAAGCTATTCGTGCATTTACGTAAACAAGAGTGCCTGTTGATTCAATAGCTGCAAATCTGTAACAAGAAATACAAGCAAGCTTATATTGCATATGGGGATACAAAGCTACAGCAACACTAGTTCATTTCTTTTCATTGGAACACTTGGTCCTTTTATTGTTCAAAAGCAGTATTATAACATATATGTGCAAAGATAATTTATACTGATCCAGGCAGTAATATCCATGACAGTAAAGTACTTGACAAAGCTTCCTTTCATGAATATTAAAAACTCAGAACTCCTAGAGGAAACAAGCCTGTCCCTTTTTTTAAAAAAAAAAAAAAAAACATCAATCCTACCTCCCTTTTCTGTTGTAGCCACGATCACCATGCCATGGTTAGAAGAAATGAAGCACTGAAGAGCAAATTAAAAAAGCCAATATTGCATCTAACGTTGTTTCTTCTTACTTTTTTTAACCTTCCGTTTCTCAGAACGATTGGACTCTTTTGCAGCTTTCTTTCTCTGTTTAGACAGATCTATATCATCTTTATCCTGGGGCACATTCAGCCAGGAAGGCTTATCAGGTCCAAATATGTGGCGTTCCCACTCCTTGTTTAGCCTTGAATCTGGAGATACTGATTTCTCATTAGATGGTACAGATGGAAGATAGGGGCCAAGTTCATCCATTCTTGAACCCACTGAACCTCTTCCCCGCTTGGCCCTGTCACTCGCAAGTTTTTTCAGTCAGAACGAAGTACAATCATAAAATAATTAGTAAGTAGATGTTGCTGCTGAATAATAATAACCTTGATCTCAAGAAGTCCTCCAACTCCTCATCTTTCAGAGCACCATCATGCTCTGGTGAAAAGCCACTGCTACAAACCAGTGAATTTGAAACGCAAGGATCATCGGTATTGTTGACAAGCCTCTTCCTGTCAGTCCTTGATGAAGTGCTGCAACAATCAGCAGAGTGACATTTCTGGTGACCGTGGTCAGGGGATCTGTGGCGGCCACTTGTACCATCTGATCTTTTTAACTGGCCATTTAATTCCAATTCTTTCTCCCTGATCCTCCACATTTCATTCACTTCAGTAACACGGTTTGCTACCAAACAATAAAATCCATTCAAACATAAATACAGGGTTGCAAAAACAAAAAAACTAATTCACACATTCCGACTGCCAAGAGCTCCTATAATAAGAAAAGGTTCATTTTTCAGAAACCTGTACCAACTAGTAACTAAAGAATTCCGAATTATCAAAATAATTTGCTTCACCAATTTGCTGCTTTGCCCATGAGACAGAACAGAAACATGAAAAAGAGGAAAAGAACATGGAATACAAATGATCAAAATAACTTGCTTCATCAGTTTTGTACTTCACTGACGAGACATAACTAAACCATCAGAAAGAGAGAAAGAACGTGGATGCAGCAAGAAAAAAGGTAAAACTTAACACTTCCTCCACGTTTATAAGCCCAAAATATGGCTCCAAATACTTCATGCTTTTCTAGCCAAAAGTAACTGCAATGGAAAATGACCTGCTAGCTCATGAACCTCGTGTCATGAAATGGAGAAATGAAGCAGTGGCAGTTCTCCCATTCCTCAGTTCCCTAGATTAAAAATGGGTAGAGAGGAAACCAGGATTACCAGAACTCTCATTTTCAGTTACTGTTATCAACTTCAGCTCCATCAAAAATCTTGAAAAGAATTTGCCTCTCACTAATTTTATGCATTTTCTATGATATCAGATCTCAGTCCAAGGACCTTGTTGAAAATTATTATCACACTTAATTTCCCAATACCCAAATTTTAGTGAATGAAGAAGTGACCAGAACTGGTCAACTCTTAATAGGATCCTTCTTAGTGCATGAAAATGAACACCCAGAACCTTTCAACTGCTTCTAGCAAAACCTACAGGCAGATGGCTCAAGCGAGCAGCACGAGTTTACAAGGCACATCAAGGTTGTTCAACTCATCCATGAGCTTAGCCATGTCAATTTACCAAGCTTTAACTATTTTTGTGGGGAGAAGCACTAGCCAAAGGTTTATCACTTTACAACAAAGTCATTGCTAAATCACATATTTGATTTTGATTATGTTAAACTTGCTTGCTCTATCATGGCAACTAATTGACGTTCAGTAAACAAAATTATGAAAGAAGTTTTTTTCATGAGTTAACACACTGTCACAGTAATGATGCACAGTAATCTGGGTTTATATTCTAAAACTGTCACATGGGTGTGGTATGCAGGTGCTGCTGCAGGATGCGGCAAGATCAAATATATATATATATATATATATATATATATATATATATATATATATATATATATATATATATATATATATATGTTATGTTTATTTGTCTATATTTTTAAACTTTTTTTATCAAGGTTACCTTAATCTCATACAAAATTCAAAATTTTATTAAATAAAATAAGGGGGGAGAGAGAGAAGAGGGAAAGATAGGAGAAGGAAAAAAAATGAAAAACTTATCATATTTTGTCGTATGCCGTATCGAGCCGCACCGACACCCGCACCAGTGCGGGTGTGCCACCATAGTTGGTGCACCTATGTCACATAGGTACGGGTACGGGCGCTGGTAGTTGGTGCACCTATGTCACATAATTGGTGCACCCATGTGACTTAGGTCTAAAATACACAGACAATCCAAGTGGGCTTATCATGAACAACAAAATTTAAAAATGGAGGCCTGCCAGGACCAAGTAAATTTGTGATATCAAGCAGTGTCATAACTGTCGTTAAGTGTGCACGCTTCAAGGCGTGAACGTGCACATCAGACCACCTTACTAATGTAAACACATCAAAGCATCTCTATGAAGCGTAAATTAACTTGATGCGTGCAAGGCGTCTGAAGCGCACTATTCAGGTATCTTGCGGTCAGCTCAAAATGCTTATAAAATATGAGTTTTAAGGTCAGTTTTTTTAAGGCAATGTTTTTCTAAGCCCTTTCGCTGGTAACTGTAAGGGTTTTTTTTTTTTTTCCTTTCTGTCCTTTATGAAAAATGGAGTGTGAATATGGTTTGTTTGGCATGCCTATGAAACCAATATACAAATGTTGTTGATAATTCTGGATAGCTTTGATTCTTTTATTCATTTCTCTAGCTATGTGCTATAGTAGGCATTAAGTTTCCTAATTTTCTTTTAATTTTTTTGTTCCAAACCATTCATCGGAAGTAATTTTTGATACTTCATTTCTGTTCAACATATTCAAGCCAACTTTTATAGCACTGCTTCAAAATGATTTTGATTGGCAAGTCCTAAAATATGATTTTGATGGACCAAGCTGCAATTTATTATTTATTTTCTTTTTTTACTGGAGCTAAGAAGTTCTTACTGATGGTTATAAGTTTTGAGCAGCCAAAATTGTTCAAGTTGTTGTCATTTTTCAATATCATTTTCTAATTGATAACATTTGTCTTTTACTTACATTGTTATTATTTTAAAGTTGTACTTAATTTTAACATTATTTTATGGATATTATATATTTACTATTTAGTGATTTTGGTCCTGAAGCTTACGCTTCGCTTCTCCTTGGAGCACTGCGCCTCACCTCACAGGCATAACGCTTCACTTCGCTTCATCGCATTTAACAACATTGAAATCAAGTCTTTAAATTGAAACCAACAAGGGAAAGCAATTATAAATTTTAGAGTGAGCATTGACAAAATTTTGAGGTATCAAGATTCAACCGTTACCATTCAACTTTGAAAAAATTCAATAACGTGCTAAGGTTTTCTCAAGCTGTACCTGATATGATCCAATCCACCCATTATGCAAAAAAAGGAAAACGTGATGCGACCGTATAAAGGGATTTTTGCATTCACCTTGCTGCACTCCAAGAACAGTTGCAGAGAGAAAGCGTGAATTCGGTCTATTCCTTTGTTGGGGCCGTTGCAAGTAAATGTGCACTCCTTCCTTGTCAGCCTGCTGACGCAATGTTGTTGCCTCTTGTATCAGCATTGATGCAAGGTGCTTCTCCATCTCTGGGTCCATTGAACTGGGCATGCCTAGTTTATTCACATGACGCTTGGAGGCAAAACTTGACTATGTTTGGCATGTAAAAGATAATGCAATAACAGGTCAGGAGATGAGACAAAAAAACTAGTCATATAAGAATAGGGACGCAAACAGATCCTAAGACAGCAAATGGAGATGTACAAGTCAAACAAAATATATCCAAAATCATTATCTTGCAGCAAGAGACATTTGTAGTGTTACAAGGGGGCAAAAAAAATCATTAATAACTTGACCAAAATATATCCAAAAGTAAGCCCAAATATGAAGATGGATTTTCTGCAATCTGATTGGAAAATATCATGACATGTTCCATTCTTGAGGACAGTACATAAGTATAAAATCATTTGAAGGAAAGTACAGTTGTACAACATAAGTTTTGGAGTTTAAGATTTTCAAGTTTATGGTTTAGAATTTAGATTCCAGCATCTATCATTTAGGCATTGCAGGTTGGTTTAAGGCCTTAAGTTTTCGCACGGGGCATAAACTGAGGGTTTTAAGATGTAGCACCAGGATGGCCCTGACGACCTTGGCCTCCAGGATCAACTTCATCTTGTCCATAGGAGCATTTGTGGCACCAGTTCTGCTGGAATTTTCTTTTGATGGCATGGACTCCTATAACAATTTTTAGGCTTCTGCAATCTCAGATGGTGATCTAACCTTGAAGAATTCAAGAACTGAATGCAGACTTGGAATGCAAGTTAAGGAAAAAAGTATAAAAGAGAGAGAGAGAGGGAGGGAGGGAGAAATTCTTATTCAGCTAGGCTTCTTACAATTTCCTACCACTTAATATATGTGGTTCACTCAACACCATTGACATGTTGACAACCCACAGTTCCCAAAGCCAAACTAAACCCTGCTTAAGATCGTATCACACCATTACTTGCACTCAACCATATATAGAGGACCCACATTGGTAGGCCATGGGGCAGTTCTCCTACCACAGGCTCACGCCCGAGGGCGAAGATCTGCTGGATGTTCTGAGTTTCCATGGTGGTCGGCTTCCCGAAGCTGGACGAGATCATCGGGGAGGTTTCAGTTCAGGAGGCGGAGGTCCAGGCTGAGGGTCCCCAGCTTGGGGAGGTTCTTTAAGAGGAGGAGCTACTTTCTGTCTGCCTTCAGGGCGTCCTGCAGGAAGGTGGTGAAGAGGTTGGTGGAGGGCAGAGCCCATTTTGGGGAGCTGTTTGCTGGGAACTATATGTTCATGCAGGTGACAGCTGGGGCTCCTTCCATGGGGTACTGCTTGGACAAGCAACTCATGGCCCAGCAATGCTCCCAGTATCTGCCTTCTAAGGTTGCTGCTTGAATCTTCTTGGGTTTCTTTGTTCAGTGACAGCTTTCATTTTCTTAGCTCTTTCTCTTTGGTTTCCCTTCGGCTTCTTGGGAGTTCGTTTCTACTGCTGTCATGGCTGGCGTAGGGCACAAATCTCATCGTTTTCTGAGTACAGAAACCCTTTTTCTTTTTTATTTATTGAGTTCTACATTTTCTTTTCTTTTTCTTTTTCTTTTCTGGCATGTAAAGAACATGAATACCAAAAAAACTTCTGTGGAAAGTGATTTTCTTTGTGTTAATTTCATGTGATTCTTTTCCCTCCTCCGTTTTTGGTTATTTGGTTGGTGGTGAATCACGGGTTCATCATCATCAGGAGTGAGTGTGACAGCTACAATGTGTCTGTCCTTTCCTTTTTTTTCTTCTTTTTTTTTGGTCCTTGAAACAAAAATTGTAGATCCAGGAAACATCTTCATCATTGGTAGTTTTATATAGTCACAAGTTCTTGAGAAGGTAACAAGCTAAAACTAAATTCGCGAAAGTAAAGAAGTATAGCACTCAATTAAAAGAACAATACACACAAATAAAAATTAACAAACAGAGACAGAAATGAACAATACTATCATATCTGTATGTTCTGTTCCTACCAAGGAAGCAGTAACTTCCGAGAGTGTGTGTGCGCATGTGAGACTGCAGTCGATGTGCATGTATTCAGAGTAACTTGTCTACATGCTTGAGTTCTGAACTTCTAAATGATTCCCATGGAGACACACATTAGAGATATTACTGTTGCCAAAATATAAACACCAGAGATCAATTTCCTTTGCGAGTATAACATGTTTAATACAAAATTTTAGGAGCTTTGCAGCTATATATAGAGGGATCGAAATCAGTCGAACATGCCCACTGCCGAATTGGTAAAATTAAATTTTCTGACAATAAAAAGTTTCACAAATGGTTGTATTCTGCAACAGCAAACCACTGGTCGCAGTTCTAACTACGGAATGCATCATTAACAAAAGTTTTTGGTGTTCCAAAATTTTTTATGAAAAAAAAACACATATCTAACAATAGACGTCAGTCGACTAATTTCAATTATATATATATAAAAGTGGGGTGGGGGATTACTTAATTTGACCATGTATAAAGATTTCACAAGTTCAAATATTAATATATTATCAATGAGCATTTCATGACGTTACAAGGTGGAGGAAGATGGTACTCCCTGATTTTCATGAGGACCTCTGTCAAATACTTTAGAAAAGAAGACGGATAAGGACAATGGACAACAGAGGTAAACGTGTTTCAGGGAGAACC
Organism: Nymphaea thermarum; assembly: GCA_011799765.1. Classification (NCBI taxonomy): domain Eukaryota; kingdom Viridiplantae; phylum Streptophyta; class Magnoliopsida; order Nymphaeales; family Nymphaeaceae; genus Nymphaea; species Nymphaea thermarum. The sequence continues at coordinate 78,335 of JAANDH010000833.1, read as the reverse complement.
ACCTGCATGCACCAAGCCACTTTCTTTTTCCTGTAATGCAAATACAGAGGCACCTTACATCATATATATCTAATAAGGGGAACAACCAATGGCTGAGCTAGGTGCGGGCTGTTGCCTGTTGCCCACGCATACACAGATAATTTATTTTATTTATAAATTAGTGGTTCTATAAATTTGTTTTATTACATAGTGGTGCCACTTAAATTTAAGATTTCTTATATTAGAAGCCACTTAGCGAAAAAAGATTCTGGCTTCACCACTGGATATTATTTGGATGTCATAATTATAATAGACTTTGTTTATGTTGCATACAGGGGCACAACCAGGAATTTTTATTAAGGAAGCCAAACTATAGTTTCAAAAATTTGACGGGGGACGAAATATAATTTTTCAAAAATTTAATAAGATAAATGAACTTTTCTAAAATTTCCATATAATTTTTTTCAATTTCTTTTAGGGGATGTCAAGATCAATGCCGGCCCTCCCTTCGCTCTACCCCTGGTTGCATGTCTATTATCTCTGTTTTTTTTCCTTTCTATCAATTTTATCAATAGCTGGCTCTGCATACCCTTATACTTTGATGGATTATTTCCCTTCAAATGAGAAGCTATGACTTTAGCAGAAAAGTATTGGGCTCATACAACTAAAATCCTCAAGTGTATAATATTGGGCATCAATTTTTCTAAAGAAGCATCACTCAAAATGCCCCATTAAGTCAACCCTGATGAGTCGATTTGGATCAGATATCCAACCAATCCATTCTGAAGAAATCGGATATAGAAAAAACAATTAATACCTGATTAACAAATTGGATTCAGATTTAAGAAACGACATCTGACTAAATTCAGATATACATAAATATCTAATCAGATTCAGGTCGGATTTAGTTTTAAATAAAAGGCACGCATCCAATGCTCTTACATTTTGAAAATCGTCAGACTCGGTTCAATATTCGGATTCCGATTCATATATGAATGTAAAAATCAGATTCAAATTGGATTTAGATTGTGCAATTAGATTTTAGATTCAGATGTGACTTTTCTTTTTTCATATTTGAATCTCAAAGTTCTTTTGACATGCACCTAATATTAGAAGTAGACTTGTGTATAAATTAACAAGCTTTGCTCATATGAGTGTAAACAATAACTATACAAAAAATAGTTCATAATCATAAGTGAAAGAGGAGGTGAAGAATTACATGCCAAAGCACAAGGAAAGGAGAATAAAGGCAGTATGTATGCCCTGACGACAAATTTATCTACCAAGAACCATGCCTACAAAGAGATGACCACCACAACAGAAAGTAATATTTTCACGATTCTAAGTCACATCAACAACAAAGGTGATCAGGCTCCTTCAACTGCAAAAGCACATGAAAGTAGCCTTTATGTTCCACGGTGATGCTTTCCCCTATCCATAGAGTTCACAAAGCAATAGCCACTAAATCAATCCACCTTCCTGAAAAGCCTCTAGTTTATCCATGCTTAAGCCTATCCCACCTGGCTAGGTATTTGGACTTACAAACTTAAAGTTTGGTCATCCTGAGAAAAAAAAAATCTCGCTTGACAGCAAGAGACCATCAATCGAAATTATCATGTTTACCCACCTAAAGGCAGCTATACCCATTACAATAGTTCAAGACATGGGTGCAGGGCAGATGGCGGTGGCAACGACAAGGTCAAACCTGTACAATGTGCAACTGACACTGCCCTTTATTTCCATGTTTGGACTTGGTCAACTTTGACCAAGTTCAATGTACCTTTTTTGTATCCCTTTTAAACTAAATCACATGGGTGATTTGAAATGCACCCAGCACCCATGTCGACGCGACACAGGTGCAGATGCGGACATGGGTGCGGCTCCGACACACACCCAAGCCGCACTTGATTTTTTCCATTTTTTTCAATTTTTTCTCAGCCTTTTTTCTCCTTTTCCCCTCCCTTTTTTATTTCCCTCCTATTTTTCCCTCCTCTCTTTTGTTTTTTTTGCAAAGTTTCAGCTTTGCCCTTCTCTTTTTAAAAGGTAGACAGTCAAAGGTGCAGCAGTCGTCCTTTTTAAAGGACAACCAGTCTGCTGTCCTTTAAAAGGACGACTAGACTATGTATATTTAAAAGAAAAACTTTATTTTATTTCCTCTCTTTCTTTCTTTTTCAAGCTTCCAACTTTTCTCTTTAAAAAGGAAGGCAGCAAAGGAACAACCAGTTTGCTGTCCTTCGACCAGACTGCTTACACTAAAAAGTAAAAAACTTCATTTTATTCAACTTATAATTTTAAAAATTAACTGCCCTTACAATGCCTGTCCTTCAAAAAGGGCAGCCAGTCTGATTATATTCTAAAAGACCATTATTTTATTCAATTTAAAATTTTAAAAATAAATTACATTTCTATTTTCATGCACCCAACACTTACCTTCAATTTAAAATGCACTCAACTCCATTTGGCACTTGCTCATATTCGCAGTGTATTTGACTGTTTTTCAGATCTTTTTTGTGATGTTCAGGATTTAATGATTATTTTCTGAAATGTGGAATTGTTTGATCGTTGTTTTCATGGTATAAAATATACATGCTTGAGTTTGACTGTTAAAGTGTTAATGTTTTTCACCTAGATCAGTTTTTTGTTTTGCTGCAATGATGGTTATACTTTGTCTAACGTTTACTTGCTTAACATATATATATGACTAATTTCTGCTGGCTTTTGCTGTTTTTTATAGTGTCCATAATTTGGTCTGTTTTGCTGCAATGACTGCTAGCACCAAATGTTTGAAGTGTATTGTAAAAATTTACTCATTTACCATTTACTGATTTAGATTTTAGTATTTTACTTAGCACCGAATGTAGATAATGTAAATTTGTAAACTTTTTTGTTTATATTTTATTGACAATTTTGTTATGTGTGTGTGTGTGTGTGTATATATATATATTTATATTATAGTAATAATAATAATAATCAATTACCCTCACTGCACCTAAATTTTTTGGAATGTGCCGCTCCAGCACCCGCACCCCGCAGCTATATGACATAGCTTTTCAAAGATATTAGCATTCTTTCAATTTGATCAAGTGTGTTATCCTTCTCTCTTAAGCCTTTTACTTATGAAGACTGAAAGCAAGCTGATTGAAACTGCTCTGTGCCCAGAACATGTGCCTTAGATTTTCAGACAGGAAACAATACAACACACATGATCTGCATAGATGCTTGGTAGAAAGTAGAAACAAGCTTCTGACTATATGACTTTGAGGTAAGGAAATTGAGGACATAAGACATTAAAAGGGTCACATCCTTAGTTGTCAAGATCTTGACTAGTCCAACTAGTTGGTTGAATCAGTAATCTACCGACCTGTGCCTCAAAACAGCATTGGTCATACTAGTTAATTAGTCAACCACTCAACCTAGTGGTTACTCAGCCAACTAACTCCTGAACTATAAATATAAATGTATATCTGTGTTCATATTATAGATATATATGCTTTTCACTTATTTCCATATGAATATTTGTATTTATTTATTTATAGTCCGTCGATTTGAACTGATTAGAGCCAACCTATGTCACATGCGTGCAGGTACAGGCAGCGACACAACTTTTTCAAAAAACTTAGGTGCATGGACACAATGTGTGTGTGTGTGTGCGCGTGTACATATAGATGGGAAACGTGATTCCATCCCTGGTATGACATTCCACAGCTGTCCGATTTACCAACATCAGATGGCCTCCTTTTAGTAAAAAAAAAAAAAGAAAAGGAGAAGGGGAAAGAGGGAAAGAATGCAGACCGCTGCTGTGGGGTTTTGGCAGGACGGAACTACCTTTAACAGATCAAGACAGCCAGCATAGGACATCCTTCTTGCAGATGCTCATGCATGAGTGAGGGGGCACTTCTGTCGTGAATGGAGACAAAGGGTTTTCCTGCTGCTCAGGAAGTGAGGGAGCCAGCAATGGAGGAAGGAGGACGCTGGTGGTAGTCAGACAATGTCCCACAGGACCCGATGGCCCACAAAGGGGTTAAATAAGAACACAAGGTCTAGATCAGACAGCTCAAATTTAGAAAATTGCATATAATATAATATTTTATATATATATATATATATATATATATATATATATATATATATATATATATATATATATATATATATCACGGAGTTTTAAATGGAGAGGCTTTTCTCAGGTATAATACGGCGAGTTTGTAAAAAACGAGAAAAATACGATAAACTTTTAAAATTTTTTAGAAACGAAAAATGGGGGAAGAATAAAATAAGTGAGAAAGCAATAACACAAACATCAAAAGATAAGTAGATTTGCAACAAATAAAAAATAGAAAATGAAAAAAAAAACTGCCTGGCATTAAAAAACTCAAAAAAATGAAAAAAGTAAAAGTAAAAAAAAAAAAAAGTGAAAAAAAAAGCAAAAACAAACACGTTAAAAATGTGTTTTTTCATTTTTAACATTTTTTTCAAAAAAAATATATTTTTTGAAATTTTTAACGGCCATTTAATTTATAGCGTCTTTTTCGAAAAAACGTGTTTTCTGTGACTATGATATATATATATATATATATATATATATAGTCTATTTAGAGCCGTTTGAGTCCTCTAACTGACCTTGGCAAGACCAAAGTTGACCAAAACCAAAAAAACATGAAAATAAAAAATGAAAATTTACAAAAAAGAAATATAAAAAATATTTACAGCAAAACCTATATACCAAACATACTTAATATATGTATGTATATATGTACATATATATGTACATATATATATATACACACACACACACACATATATATAATTAAAATATGTTCAGTATGTACAATACAACTATTTTAACTTTTAACAGCTTTTTTATCAAATAAATGTTGCATGCAGGATCGCCGGTTCGAGAAGTTGATTGCAGAAGGCTCTAGGAAAGGAGATATTTGTTACATGCATTATCTTTGTACCCACATGGATTATTTTTGTAATTTTGTCCACATATGTGGTAAGAGATTGGGGATCCTAGTGTATCAAAATTGTTGAGTTAAACACATACTAGAAGGAAATATTTGAAAAAGATTTTGAATGTGAAGATTGTATTCTAGGAAAAATGAAAAATCCCACCTTTAAAGTAAAGAACTTTCTTTACTTCCAATTCTTTTGAGGTCATCTATTTTGATGTTTAGTGTCTGGCACTATCACTTCAAAAGGAGAATTCTTGTATTATGTTCTGTTTGATGATGATTACACACACTGCAGCGGATTTATTTGCTCAAACATGAGGTATTTACCATGTTCAAAGCCTTTCATAATGGCCAATTTGATGCTAACATTAAAATCTTTAGGCTGGATTCCAGTGGAGAATATCTTTCAATTGAATTTAAGGAGTAGCTTGATCAAAATGAAATAGTTTACCAAATGGCTTATCCTAGAACCCCTCAACGAAACAAGTTAACTGAAAGAAAACATAGACATATAGTAGAAACAAATAGAACCTTATTAGTCAAAACACTTTAGAGACTAGGGGGAAAAAGGAAAAGAGCAAAAAGAAAAGATAAGGAAAAGAAGGATAAACTGTAGGAAAAGAAGGAAAGATGTAACTGAAGAAGGTCACTTTGAAAAACCCAAAAAAGAAAAGAAAAAAGATGGGAGGAGGAGAAGAGCAAAAATAGAGAAAAGGAGGGAAAGGTTTGATTATGTATCTTGGTATACTGCATGTTTTCTTCTTCTTCTCAGGCACGTAGGCGGGTAGCAGCATACCATTTGTTTTGTCATAAATGTTATATTAGGTTTTACATATGTTGCCCATGATTTTTTTTTTTCAGAACTTAATGGTTACACTGTTTTGACTCATAACTTAATATTTTGGACAGTTTTTTTTTAAGGCTCACAATGCATAGACTGCAACGTCACCTAGGCATGCCATGCCTAGCACGTAGACATTGGATAAAACCTATGTAAGACAGATACTAGGAGCAGTACTTGCATCGTACCGATACGCACTCGGTACGCCCTGGGTAGCGTATCTGCTATGGTCAACATACCCGAGTACAGATCTGTCTATTTTTGGACTTGGTCAAAGTTGACCGAGTCCAAAACCATCCAAAGGGTAGGGTTTACATTTTTTTTTTAACGTTAAAGAGAAAATGCAGCAGAGCCCTCAATGGGCTATGCGTTTCACCCACAGCAATCAACCAACGGTGCTTTCGGCAGTAAGGGTAACTCTGGCAAACGACAACTTCTTTGACAAACAGCAACTTTTCCGGCAAAGGGCAACACCTTTATTGTGGTTGAAAGACATTATCTGGTTCTCCATCGCCTAATTTGGCTGTGTCATTCTCTGTCCAACGTTTAAGCATCTCACTTCTCCAGCAGCCTCACCCGCCGTCCGACAGGTATACTGCATCTTCTTCTCAGGCACGTAGGCGGGTAGCAGCATACCATTTGTTTCGTCATAAATGTTATATTAGGTTTTACATATGTTGCCCATGATTTTTTTTTTCAGAACTTAATGGTTAAACTGTCTTGACTCATAACTTAATATTTTGGACAGTTTTTTTTTTAAGTTTATATCTCATGGAGTAGTACTAAAAAAGCAAATAGCAACTGTTCAGTGCAGCTAAGAGAATAAATGAAACTGATCCAGATCCAGCTCAATTCACATGGACCTCCTTTAGTCTATGCCTTAGACACCCTCTACTTTTGCAATCATACTTCCCTTGTTTGTTGTTCCATCTAAAAGATGTGGCTCTCATAAGATTGTCACTATATCTGCTCCTTTCAATCTCCACAAACCCAGTCCTTCAAGCCAGTAACTTGGTCGGCCTTTGAACAACTGACATTCAAGCTTGAATTATGTCAATAGAATTGTTTCAGCAGAAAATCATGCCAACTTTATCAACTGGGCAGCATTCAGATTATAATTGTAGGACACAAAAGGATTTTCTTTCGGGCTTCTAAATAAAATAGACTTCCCTTGTCTAAATAGAATTGAATATGGTTCTCTTGTCTACATAGAAATGTTATACATATTCTTTTGTAGCATCAAGCACCACTTTAATCTTGTAATCTTCATCATATTGCTATGATGAACGAGTTCCATTTCAGCATGGTTTTACTTCAGATTTGGACTCACCGAATATAGACTAAACAGACAAATTTTATATGTTCAGTTTGTAACATCAAGCAGCACCAGCTCCAGCTTGATCTTGTAGATCTCTACTCCTCTGCAGAGACATACATTAACATGTACCACCCAACATATTACAGCAAGAAAAGCAAAGGCAGATGTTTTAGTACATCTTCCTATAACTTCTAGAATGATAACACATGAAACACTGATTGAATATACAACAACAGAACACACATCAACACCTTGTATAACTGAAAATCACATATAAAAACATTTCCAACAAAGAAACACCAAAGAGAGTTGTAAAGCACAGTCACCTTACCTTGTAAAAATTGTTGGCAATAGCACAACCAGGAACGAGTGCAGCTTCTTTTTGCCTACCACGGCACCACCATAACACACAAGAACCCTGTCATCAAAACAAAATATTCAAATGAAAACCCATAACAGAAAACACAGCACCAAATTGAATGGAGAAAGAGCACCACAGAAGGACGACTGATAAAGTGCCCAGTACCCTAGCCTAAATTAAAATCTGTGAAAAGGAAGAAAGCAGAGACCCCAAATGAAGCACCGGCCCCTGCTCATTGGCCAGGAACAAAACCTAACGAGGCAATGCGAACACTCTCCGGCACCTCTCTTTCTCTCTCTATCTCTATTCAACCCCAGAGAAGGGGCCAATGGTAATTTAATAATGATTCCCAGTTTCCTTACCATTTGGTGGCCCAGAAAAATAGTTACGGGATCAGGATTCCAGAATCATTTTCTTGAAATAGGGCAGAAGAGGAATTTTTTCCCTTCCAAATTCAGTCTTTGATTTTCTAGAAACATAATTCCACAAGTAATTTTTCTGCAGTTTGATGGGCATGCATAAAAGAAGATGGAAAATCCCAGTGACCCTTGGACATAAGTGATAACCTCTCACATTCGTCTCATCTCATTGTCACAACTCACAAGCATATATCTGGCAGATTTATATCATGTTTTTGTTGCTTTTTCGAGTACATAACATATGTAATAAACACATAACTGGCACATTAATAATCTTTTCCTGTTTCTGCTCCGAGTTTCATTCCAACAATACAGGAGATGCAATCACAAAATACTTTAATGCGGCAAGAGACAGAATGCGCAGACACAGCTAAGAATAACAAACAGTTAAACCTCATTTTACATGATAACAAGATGGCCATAGAAAAATGGAGCCCCTAAGTTGTAGAACAGAAAAAGCAGCAAAAAGCAACAAAAAAGCACCAACACATGCAAAATATCAACTGAGTTCCTGAAATTTGGCATTTTAATGTAGACAAAGCCACAAGGAATTCTTTTCATAGAAAACAACATCTAATGAATTAACGATTACTACAATTTAGAGGTTAAGAACGGAGGAAATAGGAGAAGATTATATATGGAAGAAAGATTAAGTGCTTGGGTTCTTGCCCACGAAGAGAGAGGGAGAGAAAGAGATTTTGTGCAATCCAACTGTTGCACCCAGCCGTGTCCTGCACTCCAACGCCATTGACAGCACTATTAAACCCTAGATCGCTGTCCCCAATTTTATTTTTGCCTCAAGGAAGGAACGATGTCTGATGCATGCTAAAACAAAGGTTAATCTGAGTGTATGAAACTTGTAGTTGCTTGTGGTTTCCAATTCGCTAGACATACTCTCTGTGCATGTAATTCCAAGACAAATAGGGGGTCTGTCCCCAGACGCACCATCGCTCATAAAACAGAGATTTAGAAGCGAGAGTGTACATCCCATCTGTCGCAGCATCTTTTTTTTTCTTCTTCCGTTTTTTCCCTCTGTGGATTTGTAATGGACACTTGCCGGTCTTGCCGTCCTCTGTGTGATGGTAGCAGAGAGGGAGTTCGGGTAGAAGGGTAGACTGCGACAGAAACCCTAGGAAGACGCCCAAAATCTTATTGATGCTTTTAAAATGGGATTGAATAGAAAACCTAATGTACAAAATTAGGGCAGAGGATATACCTTGTCGGAGGACCCTCTGTCGCAGCCGGAAAACCAACGGCTCCTTCTTTTTCCGCCAAACCCAAATCGGAAAAGAGGGTCTCTTTTTTTATTTTTGGTCCTTAAAAATTTTTTTCACTCGACCCGTCTGTCCTGCCTTCCCTACCGACGATCAGCAGTAGTAGCTCGAATGACTGAAGCCAGTCGTCTCCCTCCTGCCAGAAGCGGAGCTCTCCTCTTGCTGGTAGCAGAGAGGCGATTTGGGTAAACAAAAGCCTCTGGGTCTGCTGGGGGTAGGAGGTTGTCTTCCTCACGGAGGCAGCACAGAAAGAGCGAGGGCAGAGCCGGAAAAAACGGCGGCTGAAGACGTGGTCGGTCGGGGGCGTGGCGGCGTGAGAAACCCAAACGAAGAAGCAGCTCTCTCTTCTCTGGTTTTGATCATGAAAGAACGGTGGAAGCTCCACCGTCGGTCTTACGAGAAAAAGAGAGAGGCGCTCTCGTGAGGAGAGAGAAAAAAGGGGCGAGAAATGAAGAAAAACGAGGGTTCGACCGTTTTTTATATCAAATTTCAAAATTACAAAAATAGTTCAGCATGTTAGTATTATTCTCAAAAAGGCTGTTATAAATTCTATAATTTCATGCCGCAGCATGTTTGCTAAACAGTTTTTCAAAAAAGAGGCTCGCGAAAGTTATTTTCAATAGAAACCGGGAATTTTATAAGAAATTACTTTTGGGTACCCTCATAGTTATTATAAATTTCCGAAAGAGGGTCCAGAGGAATTATTTTGCAATTTCAGTGGAAAACCATGTCCTATGGAAAATTACGAAAAGACACCATCAAACTTAATAAAGGTGCAAAGGAAGGTTCTGAAATAAACTCTCAAAAGAGATGTGCATGTTCTAAATTTTTGTTTAAAGTCTTGAATATTGTGAAATCTCTTGGCGTCATATTCATGTGATATGTTTTTCACTTTCTTTATGGCTTTTGAATTAGCAATGAGAAACTGAATGGGACAGATTTTCATGCATGGAAGCGTAGGATAATGTTGGTCTTGACTTTTGAAAAACTCATTTATGTGATCAGCCATTTCCTACTTTAGGAGACAAACCTACAGATGAAGAAAAAAGGGCATATGACTCATTTACCTCTTCTGATGGCTAAAACTATCATGTTAGTCTTCATGACAGATGATCAGATCAGAGTATTTGAAGATTGTCCAACTGCTAAGGAAATGTTTGATACTATCACTTCCAAATATAATACCATGACTGCGATGCACATATAGTTACTGCAAGAACAGTACAATTCCTATAGAATGAAAGAGTCAGACAATGTAATGGACCATGTTAATAAGATGTTGGTCATGGCTAAAGATTTAGCCGTGGTGGGGAATGTCATATCTGACAATATGCATATCAACACAATCTTGAACAACCTACCTCCTTCTTGGGATGTGGTAGTTACTGCCATGAGTGTCCAATTTGATAATCTTACTTTAGAAAAGCTTCTTATACAGTTAGCTCTGCAACACAACGTCTCATCAAGAGAAATAGAGTCGAATTGATGATAGGCCAGAAAAAACCTGTTGGTAGTCATGTGCCTGTAAAACCAAAACAATTTAAAAATCGAAACGATGGCAAGTTCAAGGGCAATTTCGCAGGTATTAAGAAATCTCAAGGAACTGTAGTGAAATGCTACAGATGCGGAAAGCCTGAACATATAAGGAAGAACTACAGGACAAAACTCTCGAATATGAAAGACAACAATGGTAAGGGAAACTACAACAGAAGGAAGCCTCAAGGGGACTCTGACAGAGAAGTCATCTGTGTCGTGTCAGAATGTCTGTTTGCAGATGGAGATCTAACTGGATGGTGGGTTGATTCTGGAGCTACTCGTCACATTGCAAAGACAATAGAAGGAGTGATCCACCTAGAAAATTTGAGTCAGGGAACCCACAAGATCTATATAGGAAACAACTCTTATTTTGATGTCTTGGAAATTGGGGCATATCGTCTAAATGTTGGGGGTACAAGTGTTATACTTAACGAGGTTTTGTATGTCCCTTTCATGAGGAGGAATCTAGTGTCTGTTCCCGCACTGATTGGGAAATGTTTTGAAGTACGTTTTATTTCAGGAAAAGTAACAGTGGCAAAACATGGAAGGTTCATGTTTGGTGGAAAATTTGTAAAAGAACATGGTATGTTCAAACTGAATGATATAAATGAAGCTTCAAGTTCTGCTTATTTCGATTGTGCAATGAGTGTGAACGTAAACTTATGGCATGAAAGATTAAGCCACATAAGCATAAAAAAGATGCAGACTTTAGCACAACAAGGTTTAATACCTGACATAAATATAAATGATTTTGAGAAATGCGAGTCATGTGTATACGAAAAAATGACAAGAAAACCATTTTCGTCTGAAGTAATTCGAGCCACTGAATTGTTGGAGATAATTCATACTGATATATGTGGACCTTTCAGAATTCGAACTCATAGTGGCAAGTTATATTTCATAAAGTTTATTGACGACTTCTTAAGATTTGGTTACATATACTTAATTAGACATAAGTTGGAAGCACTTGAGAAATTCAAGGAATACAAATCTGAAGTCGAGAGACAACTTGGAAGAAATATAAAAAATGTAAGGTCTGATCGAGGAGGAGAATACACATCTAGTGAATTCCTCAAATACTGCAAAGACCTTGGAATTGATAGGCAAAAGACAATGCCTACGACACCACAACAAAATGGTGTGGCTGAGAGGTGTAACAGAACCCTCTTGAACATGGTGAGATCCATGTTGGCAGGAGCACAATTACCAAAAGTTTTTTGGGAAGAAGTTGTGTTAACAACTATGTATACAATAAATCGAGGGCTACAGATTGTATCATTAATCTATGGGACTTATAGAAAGCAGAGATGTAGAGTTCATAGAAGAACTCAATAATAAAGATTTTGATCCAGTGAAATATCGAAATGATACACTGGATGATTTGATTTATTCAGATGAACATTCTGGTAATGAACCGACTGGTGGTCAATCTCGTAATGAACCAACTGGAGGTCATTTTGGCAATGAACCAACTGAACAGGAATCGTCTGAGGAACAGTCAAGAAATGAACCGACTGCAGATCAGTTAGGCAATGAACCAACTGAGCAGGAATCGTCTGAGGAACAGTCAAGAAATGAACTGACTGAAGATCAGTTAGGCAATGAACCAACTGATATGAATACCTCGTCATCTCAGACGTTATCATGTCATAAAAGACCTAGAGATCCTCCTTCATATTTGAATGATTATTATGTATATCTGGCAGATGAGCTATGCTATTTACCAGATATTGACGAAGTGTCTGACAATCTGATAGATGATGAAGCCATTAGCTCGCATGAATCGTTGGATTGGGTGAATGCTATGAATGAAGAAATTGAATCCATAGAAAAGAATAAAGTCTGAGAATTAGTAGATCTTCCTAATGACAGAAAACCCATTGGATGTAAATGAGTGCTAAGGAAGAAGTATAAAGCTGACGGATCAGTCGAAAAATTCAAAGTCAGACTGGTAGCGAAAGGTTTTTCCCAAAAAGAAGGAATTGATTATTCAGAGACTTATTCGCCGGTTGCAAAGTTTGCATCAATCATAATAATTTTGGCTATCGCGGCATTCTATGACTTGGATATTTGTCAGATGGATGTAAAGCATGCTTTACTGAATGGTGAGTTGAAGGAAACTATATATATTACTCAACCACAGAGATATGTCATCAAGAAAAAAGAAGACAAAGTGTACAAGTTGAATAAATCGTTGTATGGACTGAAACAGTCTCCTAGACAGTGATATTTTGTTTTTCACAAAGCAATTACAAAACTTGGGTTTGTTGCAAACCAACTAGACCACTGTGTATGTTTGGAAAAGTGGGAGTCTTTTCTGTATTCTATCAAAATATGTTGATGACATATTACTAACAGGAAATGATAACGACATGATTGTCAAATCAAAGACTTGGCTGAACAAAAACTTCGAAATAAAGGACTTGGGTGAACCATCCTACATATTAGGAATAAAAATCACTCGAGATAGAAACTCAAGAATCCTGAGTCTAAGCCAAAAACGATATATTGATTATGTCTTGAAGAAATTTTGTATGTTAGACTGCAAACCAATTGGGACTCATATTGCTAAAGGAGCAAACTTAAGCAGGAGTGATTGTCCTGGTGAAGGACAACAAAACTTAAATGTTTCATATGCACAAGCAGTTGGCAATCTGATCTATTTAATGTTTTGTACCAGACCAGACATAAGCTTTCCCATCGGTCTGGTGAGTCGTTATCAAAGTAATCCTGGATGGCCTCATTGGCAAGCAGTCAAAAGGATTTTTCGATATATTAAAGGAACAAAAGGACTGAAATTGTCATACCAAGCTGATGAGCTGACCTTAGTTGGCTATTCAGATGCGGATTTTGCAGGATGCAAAGATGATAGTAAGTCTACTTCTGGTTATGTATTCCTCTTTGGAGGTGGGGCGATAGCCTAGCCCTGTCAGAAACAAGGATGTGTTGCTGAGCACACTCAGGAAGTAGAGTATGTAGTATGTAACATTGCAACAACTTTTGTTGTCTGGATCAATCGGTTCTTAAAGGACTTGAAATTAGATCTTGGTCATGAACCGGTTCAACTGTACTGTGATAATCAGACAACGATATCTTTTATGAAAAATGGAGTTGTTAGCTCAAAGAGTAAACATATAATGGTGAAATACCATTACGTTCATGAAATGATTGAAAACAATGAAATCTCAGTTGATTATTTGCCTACCAATGATATGGCGATTGATCCCTTAACCAAAGGAATATCTGAAAACTTGTTTTCAAAACATGTAGCCCATATGGGGCTAAGATATATTTGAAAGGTTGCGAAGGAAAAACCATTGAATGGAAAACCTCGTTGTAAACCTTGAAAAAGGTTTAGGTTACGTTGGATAAACCAATTATGGAAAACCATGTAACAAATTGAATAAAGAAAACCCACATAGAGTGGAAGCAAACTGGCGGTCTCATGGCCAAGTGGGAGATGTTGGATAGTGGCCATTGAGCCCTATCCGGATATCTAGTAACTGCAAAACAGTTACTAGATTTTATCTAAAACGGTTCCTAAATGATCTCCTAAAAATCTCCCAAATAACCGCTACTAGGGTTTGGGGAAAACCTAAGGGGCTGAACTTTATAATCCTAGTAGATTCAAAGTTAGAGATTAATCACTGAGCACATCAGCAGTGAAGCCCCTTTGAAGGAAACCCCAAAACTAGCATCTGCTTCTTCCTTCTTTCCTCCTTCTCTTGCTCTTGTTCTGTTTCTCTCCTTTATAACCGGTCGTGACTGCTGCACTTGGTTGTGGGGAACACCTAACGAAAGGAGACGACGTGCAACCTTTGGACAGGCATCTTCCGTTGCCACACGGTTTGTTCCAACACTAACTGAGTATCACACTCAGTTAGCACCAGAACTTCAATAGGAGAATACACGTTCCCGCTTCCGGCGATTGCCACACCCCATTACAACATCTCCTGGGGTTTACTCAACTATCCGCCTATGAACGGGAAAAACCAGAAATGTACCAGGGAATTCCGAAGCGCATACGCTGGCGCTCAACGGTGTTTGCTTCCTCGGCTCCCCCATTCACATACAGCTTGGGGTGATCCTTGGCATCTGTGACGTCCCTGAACTTTGAAAGTCTGCTGTAATCTATTGCTTCCTTATAGTAACTCCCTGCCTTTTGTTCTGAGCTTGTTGCGACAGGGAGTTGAGTTGAAGCAGAGCACGCGTAGGAGCTTGCTAAATCCTGTTAGAATTCGAAGCGTTCGCCGCACTGAAACGTCGATTGCCTCCCTTGTTTGTTGTTACAGCAAGAAAAGCAAAGGCAGATGTTTTTGTACATCTTCCTATAACTTCTAGAACGATAACACATGAAGCACTAATTAAATATACAACAATAGAACACACACCAACACCTTGTATAACTGAAAATCACATATAAAAACAATTCCAACAAAGAAGCACCAATTTCACACAGTCACCTTACCTTATAAAATTTGTTTGCAATAGCACAACCAGGAATGAGTGCAACTTCTTTTTGCCTGCCACGACACCACCATAACACACAACCCTGTCATCAAAACAAAATATTCAAATGAAAACCCATAACTGAAAACACAACATCAAAATTGAATGGCGAAAGAGCACCACAGAAGGACGACTGATAAAATGCCCAGTAAACCCTAGCCTAAATTAAAATCTGTGAAAAGGAAGAAAGCAGAGACCCCAAATGGAGCACTGACCCCTGCTCATTGGCCAGGAACAGAACCTAACGGGGCAAGGCGAACACTCTCCGGCACCTCTCTCTCTCTCTATCTCAATTCAACCCCAAAGAAGGGGCTAATGGTAATTTAATAATGATTCCCAGTTTCCTTACCATTTGGTAGCCCAGAAAAATAGTTACGAAATCAAGATTCCAAAATCATTTTCTTGAAATAGGACATAAAAAAAATTTTTTCCCTCCCAAATTCACACTTTGATTTTCTAGAATCATAATTCCACAAGCAATTTTTCTGCAGTTTGATGGACATGCATAACACCCTGTTTGGTTGGAGGGAAATGGAGGGATTGAGCAATCCCTCATTTGTTTGGTTGACTAATTAGAAAGAAGGGAAATGGAGAAAGTGTGTTTTGCTGCGAGGGGAGGGAAAGGAAAGGAAAGGGAGGGATTGTGTAGTGTGAATCCAATCCCTCCCAAATCAGACGGATTAGGAAGGAAATGAAAGGAAGGGAAGAGGAAGAGTCTTTTTATTCCCACACTACCCCTCTCATTCCTTTTCACGTCTTCAACAAGCAAGGAAGAAGAAGGCCTCCTCCCCTGTGCAAGAAGACTCTTGCTCACATCTGCTGCTTCTTCTCCAGGAGTGAAGGGACACTTTCTTCTCTCGTCTTCAACAAGCAAGGAACATGGCTCACATATGAACAAGGTACAACTCTCTCTCTCTCTCTCTCTCTCTCTCTCTCTCTCTCTCTCTCTCTCTCTCTCTCTCTCTCCTTCTTCTTCCTTTTCATCCTTGTTTTTTCAAGTAGGACGCTTGTATTCCATGTTTGACGCACTTAGTCATTTTCTGGCCAGCGCTAAACAGTCTCAATGCCTGATCCATCAGCCCGCACCCAGAGTAAAAATGAACCAAAAAATCTAATAATTGGTGTATTACATTTTCCAAAGCAGTCATCTCACAAAGTTAGTCCAAAATTATCTGTAAAACCAAATGTATATTCATGACATGGACATAACTAACGTCGGACCTTATCAATGCATTACAAATTAAACAGAAAAGAGGACTGACTGCACACTATTTGACCCACTCATTGCTTCAAGCCTTCAACAAACTGATATAAAACACGTTAATGTACAATAATGTTGATTATCACAACTTTATGTTGTTCTAATGCCTCATCACTTGAAAAATCTGACAAAGGGATAAGTATTTTAAATAGTACAATCCATCTTACAAGAAAAATCAGTAATACAGCATTGACTTGAAAAGAAATAGCATCATAGAATTTCATCTCAGATCATCACTGAAAACTAACAACATGAAGGTACGCTGTGACTACTGGAACGTTTTCTCTGTTTCCAACACTTATTTTTTTTTAAGTTTTTCCATAATAATGTTGGCAAAACTATAATAATCAAATTCAAGATGAATGGAAGACCCGATGATGGCATGCAGTGGAATGCACATCATCAACGAATACAACTCTCGAGTGCAATAATCTCAGTTTCAAAGAGAATCCAATCCAACATTTATTTAACTGCAAAGCAACATAACTTGGCTTAACTGAGACTGCTGCAGAGCATCCACGATCAGGAGCATGAGGAGACCTCAACAAGATTTGTGGATATAGATATCCAATCCTAAAGTGGCATACTGCACATGGCAAGTGGCAAGAGAACTCAACTTTTCTTCGTTTGAGCAATGTCATGCATGCAAAACATCAATTTGTGGACATAGATATCCATACTGCTTGTAATCTTTTAGTATTGTCTCAGGTAAAGGTTCTATGAACTCACATCTGTCCAGAATTTTAGGAGGCAGCATTCCAGCAATAAAATTTGTTTCCAGTTGAGGTTTATCATTGTATACATACTGCAGACTTTTGGTGAGAGAAGTGTCTCCAAGGCTTGAAGGCAGGGCTCCAAGAATAACTTCCTGCTGGAAAGACAACGCTCTTGCAGCTTGTAGGCATAAGTCAAACCACTGGTGAACGAGTGGGGATGGACCTCGAACACGTCCACTAATCTGCTCAGCAGCGAAGCCAGTTGCAGCAGGAATAGTCTGAAAATAGATTTAACATACTACTTGACTGTTAGGGGTATTATTGTAAAGTATTATAAATTCGATCATTTCCTTTTCTTTATGTAGTCCAAACAAACATGATTTTAGTCTTTCCCTTTCATTTCATTTCCTTTCTATCCAAACAAGCTCTTGAATCACCTCTTCACTTCTCTTTCCATTCCATTCTTTTCCCTTCCCTTTCTCTTCCCTTCCCTTTTCTTTCCCTCCCATTCCCTCCAACCAAACATGGCGTAAAAGAAGATGGAATATCCCAGTGACCCTTGGACATAAGTGATAACCTCCCACATTCGTCTCATCTCATTGTCTCAAGCATATATCTGGCATATTTATATCATGTTTTTGTTACCTTTTTTAGCACATGCCATATGTAATAAACACATAACTGGCACACTAATAATCTTTTCCTGTTTCTACTCCAGTTTCATTCCAATAATACAGAAGAGGCAATCACGAGATACTTTAATGCAAGAGACAGAATGCGCAAACACAGCTAAGAATAACAAACAGTTAAACCTCATTTTACATGATAACAAGATGGCCATAGAAAAATGGAGCCCCTAAGTTGTAGAACAGAAAAAGCAGCAAAAAGCAACAAAAAAGCAGCAACACATGCAAAATATCAATTGAGTTCCTGAAATGTGGCATTTTAATGTAGACAAAGCCACAAGGAATTCTTTTCATAGATAACAACCTCTAATGAATTAACGATTACTACAATTTAGAGGTTAAGAACAGAGGAAATAGGAGAAGATTATATATGGAAGAGAGATTAAGTGCTTGGGTTCTTGCCCACGAAGAGAAACCCTAGATCGCTGTCCCCAATTTCATTTTTGCCTCAAATTTTTGGGGTTTCTTATCCTTCTCCGACTCGACCAATTCAGTATTATTTAAAGAAAAAAAGACAAACAAACAAACAGCACCGGTAGACAATCGGCCGACGGCTGTCCCCCTTTTTTACCAAAAAACAAAAACACTCCACTAAGAGAGTTTCAGTCTTTCAGAGGCCCTAAGCACCGAACCCAATGTAGAGGGGCACCCTTTGCTGTATCGAGGCCGACACAGAGGGATACTGATACGTGCCTACCTCCGAGCGGCCATGATGGCCGGTCCTACCAGATACCCTCTACTTGGTAGAGGGTTTCCCCATGTGTCGAGGGTGTGTACCTTCTATTTCTATGCAAAGAGAAACCCTCTGCGTCGGGGGCGAATGGTACCCTCGACGTAGAGGGCTGAACGCAGATGGAAACCCCGAAACCCTCTGGCGCGTCGAGGGTGATACAGAGGGTTTCTCTGAAATCTGCATAAGCAGAAAAAAGAAAAAAAAAAGGAGAGGGAGATCTTGCTGCGCGCGAAGAGAGGTTGATTGGAAGGCTAATACTCTTATGTGAAAGAAAGCATTTTGTTTGGCCATATTGTACAGACCAAAGGTGGAGTCTATCTCCATGCTGACACTACCTTCATATGTGCGGGAGGTTTGATCATTTCTCAGGCATGCCGGATTCTATAAGTGATTTGTAAAGCATTTTAATAAAATCTTTAGGCCTCTTTGCACATTATTGTCCAAAGAGAAGTCCTTTATATTTGATGATGATTTTGCTTGAGAGCATTTGAGACTCATATAGACCGTTTGGAAAGGGAAAGGGTTTGTACCTGTCACATATATGAAACAATATATTATAATATTTCATTAATCTGCACAATGTTTAGGCAGATTCAATAAAACTATAACAAACTATTACAGTTGTCAAGCTGTCCGTTAAAAATGTCCTCATTGGAACCCCTATTCTTCATTTTCCAAAATAGTCACTACCAGTGTTCTTCATTTTCCAAAATAGTCACTACCAGTGTTAAATGCATGCGCACCGAGGTGTGATGTGCACGCCTTGGTACACACCAGCACCATGAACTGATGCGTGCACCTCACAAGGCTGATGTTTGCGCATCAGCCTGATGCGCACCACACACCTGAAAGCATGCGCTTCAGGCACAACTCCTTTTTGAAAATTGTCTGTTTTTTAAAGTTTGTAACTTTAATTTCAGTCTCATGTTTAGGAAAAGGGTTTCAATTGTGAAACCCTTTTGCAACTGGATGTAACCCTCATCGGGCGAAAGCAAGTTTGGCACCACAACCTTCCTTGAGCACTGCAGTTCTTTCCGGTGAGCACTCTGGCTATGTGGCAGCCCTCGCTCAACCTTCGGCAGAACATCCAGTGATTGATGAGTTTGATTTTTAGTTTTTGTATGAGTTTACCTTTCTCTATCCTCTCTCTCTTGGTTAAAGGCTGGCAACAAAAATGGCAGACCGGCTATCGGTGATTCTTGCCGGCAGTCCTCTGCTGGTTTCTCTTGCTGCCGTCAAAAGGGCCACCTGAAAGGTTGGTCCTTTCCTCCTCTGCAGCCAAAAGGGCCACCCAAAACGAGAACCCAAATGTCATTTTTTTTTTCTTAATTTTTTTTCCCTAAAGTCTAAACAATTGTTGACATTGTGCCTTCATGTTAATTTAATATAATCTTCTATTCAGCATTTCATGTTAGGAGGATGGTCAATTGTTTTCTCCAGTCGATTCCCTCTTATTTCATCTTAGCATGATGCTCGTTGAGATGTAGATAGTTGTATATGTGAATTCTGTTACTTTTTACCATATCCGTGGTGATGCTTCAGGTGTCATGGTGTGATGAGATTTTAACAAATCTGTCGATACCATTCTTTGAATATTCAAGTTACTCCCCCTATCCAATAAGGATGATTTCTTGTTATATTCTGGTATTCTATTTTTGAGTTTGACTAGCCCCAACTAGAATGATTTAATATTTAATTGCTTGTTATAATCTGATGTAATTTTGTCAATATGCTAGCTGTGGCTGTTTGACGCTTGTGGTCCACTTGCATATGTTATAAGCAATATTGATTATGGATTTTATGAGTGCTATCAGTTTGCATATGTAGTCTGCTTAGTACATTTTGATGCTCTTGGTTTTAGGTGAATGTATAGTTATATCTAGCATCCCTAATTATCCATTTATTATTTGTTCATTTTGTGGTTGTTTAAGCTTCAAAAATAAGAACCACCATTGCAGGTTTGTTGCAGGTTCATTGAATAGTTGTTTAAGTATTATGCTTGAAATCTTGAATAATGCTTCTTCGCATTTGTTTTTTTATTTAATTATTTGTTATTTAGGTTGTTGTTTTTATTTTTTATTATCTTCAAGAATATTATGTACTTCAATTTTTTGGTTGCGATGCTTACACATCACTTGACATTATTACGCATTGCATCGTTTCACAGGCTCAACACTTCACTTTGCATCAATGCACTTAACAACATTGGTCACTACCCTTTGAAATTATGTGCGATATGTCTAGATCTCTTTCAGATGCTCAACTAAATTAGACAACCACTACTTGCTTTCAGCGGTCCTTGCCCTCAACAAATTCCAATCTTATCTTCCTAGCTTCTAAGATGTCATGTACTTCAACCATGTAGCATTGAGATATTTGTTAAGGATGAAGGCCCCAAAACCTGGGTTTATTAGGTAGATTTTGTTACTGCAAGAGTTTGATCTCGAGATAAGAAAGAAAGTGAAAATGTAGCAGCAAACACATGTGCCATGATCAAAGGAACACAATGTGCCAGTACGAGATTCATTTCTAGATTAGCATATTATGGGGGCCATGAAGGCATCACATTGGTCTTGATATGCACAAATAGTTAACTATTTGATGGCTGGTGCTTTGCCTGAGTACTGGAATAAGAATGAGCAAGACAAGTTTTTATATTAGGGCAAATACTGTTAGTAGAATAACCCATAGCTATGTAAGGATTTTGCAAATCAAGTGATCTAGAAGCGTGTACTAGAGGAAGAGCATGTGTCCTATAGAGGCAAGGGGCTGGTAGGGGCCATGGCCCCCCTCTTCAAATTTTAAAAAAATTGAAAATTTTACTTAAAAAAATTCTTAAATTTTAATTTAATCTACATAAAAAGTTTGAAAAATTATGTTTTGGCCTTTGTTAAAATTTTGAAACTACTGTCCGGCTCCTGCGAAGAAAAATTCCTAACTCCACCTCTATATGGAGGGTAATATGGTGGGAAAAAAATTGCAGCAAAAGTTTCATATCATGGTTTTTAGTGGCCTTTCCTCCATAGTGGATGCTTATGAATATTGCATGCATTGTTTGATAGCCAGCAGACAAGGAGCATTTTTTGGTTGATTCCATGTTTATGCTTTTGATTCTAGTTGTTGAGATATTTGATGTCGAGACCCTTCCCTCCATCATTCAATGGTTTGTATATTTTTTTTTATGATTGATAATGTCTTCAAATATGTTAAGGCAATTGTTTCCAAAACAAATGATCATGAAGTGGGTCTTAAGTTCATTACGAAGAATATCTTTAATATTTTTTAAGTATCGTGAGTAATGATAAGTGATGATGGAAAATACTTCAGGAATATATAAGCTACTTTTCTTTTGAGGAAAAGCTATATACATCATACGTTTTCCATCCATTATCATCCTCAGACCTATGGACAAGTTGAGGTGTCCAATGGAGAGATGAAACAAATTATAGAGAAGAGTTAGGCCAACTTGGAAGGAATGGAGTTAGTGGCTGCAGACATTGAATCTATTAAATTTTTCCTTTGGAACGTAAAGAATTTTTGGAGCATTTCAATATTACACATGACTGCAGACCCGATATGCTATCTAATCTTTCTTATGTCTAAAGTCTTAATACGGTGGAAATTTATAAAAATTAGTAAGTTCACCAACATCCGTAAAACAAATAGGCAGAGGTGCGTCCTTTGTCTACCATGGATTATAAAGTTAACTCTTTATTTATAAAACAAAGTTTTGGTTACAAGATTACTCTGGTACTGGTAGTTATATGTCATACATGCATAATGTGATTATGATCACCAAGGCCCTTTTCGATGTTTCAGATAATATTTACATCACTTCGCATATCGCATCGTCCACTCAGCAGCGATTTTAACATGTTTCCCTCTATCTGTTAAGAACTGATGCCCAATGCTTGGGATGAGAGTTGTCTGCACATGTGAATGTAATTATCTTGTCTAGAAAGCAACTTTTCCAGCTCACGAAAGCATAAACCGAAATGAACATATAAAAGAAACATACTTACAAGGATCAGGGTTGATAGAGACTGATCTGACAGCAACTAAGGCCTTCGAAATTGTTATGCCTGGACTCCAGCTGTCTCTTAAGATGTCCAAGCTAATATTGCCTGTAGAATCAACACTACAATGATATATGCGTGTTTTGAACACAACCTGGAAAAATGGAACTATAATAAGTGAAAGTTGTTTGACAGTAACAAATAGGAAAAAAGATGAAGACAGACAAGAAGATTAATTTATAAAAGGAAACTCCGTGTTAACTTACGAACTGCTAGCACCAACTATTCAATTTCAACAAGATATGATCAAACATATAAAAAATCATGCTTTCAATAATACCTCATTAACAAAGCTGATGCAGTAATCTATCATCATATTATGGGCTATGACAAAAAAACATTATGGAAGACACGCATCTAACTATTGCTACAGCTACCCTATAGGAAGTCCATGATTCAAGCTTCAAATCTTAAATGTCTCCACAGTTCTTTTCACTTTTCAGTGATAATGACTAAGATTTCGCCTTCTCCTCATAATCCTACCATAGGCAAATTTTTTGCAATAATAAAAAATCATTACCTAATATGTCACGTAGACTCACCTAGGAAGACCCCAGACCTATGTCGACACGGGCAGACATGTCTAGAGCTATGCCACATGGGTGCGTGGTGCAGGTGTCGGTGCAAGATGTGGCGAGAGCATATAAATATAAATATATATATAAATTGAAACAAAAACAAGAGAAAAGAAGAACCGGTGCAGTCAGCAGTAGTCGATTCGGTTTGACCGAATTGGGTGCCGTGTGTGCCACCATATTTGGCGCACCCGTATGACTTAGGTCTAGAGGTCTGGATTCACCCCAGACAAGATCAATGCAGTATCAACAAGGACAATCCACCCATGGCTAAAGTTGTCCAAAATTGGAAATTGATCAACTTGACTGAGTCTAGTTCTACACATTTCAGGGTTAAATTCAAATAACTCACATTAATAATAGAAGCTCAACAATTAAAGAGCATCAGAATTCAATCCTCATCTTTCCCATATGGTAGTTCTCCGGCAATGGTCAGACATAGTCTTCCCCATCTCAGGCAATAAGCAACCCATCTCAGGCAATAAGCAACCGCCAACCGACAATCAGTGCTCCCTCTCTCTTACACACAAGGCAACAGCGATGGAATCATTGCTGATGATTCTCTCTCTCTCAGCTGGCAATGTTGGAATCATCAGTGAATACTATCTCTCTCTCTCTCTCTCTCTCTCTCTCTCTCTCTCTCTCTCTCTTTTAGTGCAATGCACACCCTCATGCCACCAGGTCTGCATTTTTCCCCCCTTCTTTCCTCCTATGATCTTAGGATGTACACGGCTGTGTGTGACTATGTTTATTGTGTATGGCTGTTTGCGGACTTTCGCTTGTTGTTATTGATGAGTTGTATTACTTATTTTGGTTGGTACTGATTGTTACCATGTACCTGCACTCAGGTTCTTCTGAAAATTGCTCTGAACCCGGAAAGAGTTTAGACAGTTGCTCGTGGCAGCATGTGAACTAACCATAGCAGCAAAAATTGCTAGGACCCTTTCTAATAAAATCTCCTCAGAAAGTTGAGGTGTTGAGAAAAATAACATGGAAAAATAAAATAAAAGAATGTTCATTCAGCAAATAACGGTGCAATAACAGATGAAAAATAAACCAACCATAATGACTCCTCGGAGATTGCGTCTGAAGTTACTTCAGAATAAGCAATAACTCTCTTTCCTCTCTCTGGAAGAATCTTTTGCACCATAAAAGGAGAGTTGCAGATATTTTTAAACATAACTAATGAGGAACTAGATGTTGCTAAAAGGGTCTACATGATCATATTTATGGAATATACAGATGCAGGAAACAAAACAACCTATAGCTATATGTTCAAAAAACATATCTGAAGTTCAGAATAAGCAATAACTCTCTTTCCTCTCTCTGGAAGAATCTTTTGCACCATAAAAGGAGAGTTGCAGATATTTTTAAACATAACTAATGGGGAACTAGATGTTGCTAAAAGGGTCTACATGATCATATTTATGGAATATACAGATGCAGGAAACAAAACAACCTATAGATATATGTTCAAAAAACATAAGAACAATGCAATTTTGAAAGCACCATTCTAATTGCATTCATAAGCACTTACAATTGGATAATAGTCAATTGGCATTTCGACAACAACAAATTAATGTTTCGAAAACTTTTTTCAGTGTCAGTGGACCGAGATTTCAGCTTCTTGCATGATGCTTACCATATGCAAATTTTCTGCAATAACATAAATCATTAACTACAATCAACTATGTCACCCTGTCTCACTTAAGAAGGTGCATGTTGACACAGCCAAACACGTGAGCAGGTTTGGACTTGCCCTGGACATGGTGACACGGTCAATGCGGTCTGGTGGTAATCAATGCATCCAAAGCCACCCAACTT
The DNA here is from genome assembly GCA_011799765.1 of Nymphaea thermarum. Lineage (NCBI taxonomy): Eukaryota > Viridiplantae > Streptophyta > Magnoliopsida > Nymphaeales > Nymphaeaceae > Nymphaea > Nymphaea thermarum. Next base: position 53,272 of record JAANDH010000833.1, on the reverse strand, counting down.
TGGAGTTGATAAACTCTGACCAAGCATATTTCCACCAATTTATAGTTAAATTTAAATAATTTGTTTTTAACATTCAATAAAAGGTAAAAATTAAGAAGGGTCAAAGTTTGACCCTCATCTTTCTCGTACGCTAATATCAAGCAACAGTCACACGCATATCTCTTCCCAATCTCAAGCTAAAGGCAACCAACAACCAATGATCAGTGATCTCCCTCTCTCACACACAAATCCAACAAAGATGGAATCATTGCCAACAACTCAGCTGGTGATAATGGAGTTGTTTGACTCTCTCTCTCTCTCTCTCTCACACACACACATTGAGTCTCTGCGATACAGACTTGGAGCCACCAGGTCTGCATTTTGTTCTCTTTTTTCCCTATGATTTTGGAATGTACTTGGTTGTGTGTAGCTTGTCTGTTTGTGGACTTTAGTTGAATCTTATCATTATTCATGAGTTGTATTTCTTATTTTGATTGGCGGGGTGTGTTATTTTGCTTAAAAATTTAAAATCCCATTGTTATCATGTCCTAGCACTCAGATTTTTCCTAAAAGGCTGTTACACCCACTGGTCCCGCACCCACATGACATTTTGTAACTAGTATCTGATAGCATTACTGTATGATAGTAATTCATTGCTATAGCTTCTTTAAGAATTCAGGCATTGCCCTGAATTACACACTCATGTACATGTGGAGCATGCAGCCATATGCTCAAGAGAGCAAGCTGATAATACATGCATTTTTAACCTTCATGATGTCATCATGTTGTGCATATATCCAAATTCCAACATAACTTGATACTCCCTGAGATAGATTACAATTTTCCCTGGATAGTGTGAAAACTTTTGATGGTAGCCTTCATCAAATAACAGCCACATGTTGAACAAGTTAGAAATTCTCACCACCTTGGACAAGCAGATGCTTGTGCTCATAAATAGTAAAAATTATTGATCCACATCTTTCCATAATTGATAAACAAAAGGTTTCTTAGTATACATGAGATGTAACTATTATGTGACTACTATTATAGATTAAAGGAGACTAGACTGAGATGTTGAGGAAAGGAGAGAGAGAGAGAGAGAGAGAGAGAGAGAGAGAGAGAGAGAGATGAGCCAAAGAGATCATCCATTTATGTAACCCTAATATCCTTTTAAAGAGATTTGGGCTGGCGGTACAAACTTTACAAAAATAGTCCAACTACTATAAGAAAGTATTTAAAGACCTCCTTTCTAACTCTCTAATATTTCAAAAAACACTCTTTAACACTCCCCCTGAATCTGGAGCATATATATCAATCATGTTCAACTTGTTACAACTTCTTAGAAAATTGCCTATTGGAAGATCCTTGGTGAGGATATCAGCTGCCTGATCTTCTGAGGAGACATGAATGGTGCTAACAATTCCTTCTTGAACTAGGTCCCGTACATAGTGGCAATCCAATTCAATGTGTCTCTTCCTCTCATGGAAGACCGGATTGGTATCAATAGAGGTTGTTGCCTTGTTGTCACATTACATCTTCATTGGGAGATTCACTGAAACACCCAACTCTAGAAGCAATGATCTGACCCTTGACATTTCAGCCATAGTTTGAGCCACAACCCTATATTTCGATTCAACACTAGATCGAGCTACCACATTCTGTTTCTTGCTCATCCAAAAAATAAGATTACCTCACACAAAGATACAAAAACCTGTAGTAGACTTCCTGTCATCTACAGATCCTACATAATCAGCATCACTATACGCTTCGACCTTCTCCCTTTTTGAACCATAACCCCTTTCCCGGGGCTGATTTCAAGTATCTGACAATCATTAGAGCAGCGTCCCAATGAACATTTCAGGTTTTTTCCATGAACTGACTTAGCTTATTCACAGCAAAGCTAATGTCGGGGCGAGTGACAGTCAAATATAACAGTTTCCCTATTAGAGATATGTAAGATCTAAAGTCAAAAGGCTCTGATTCATCATCATGTATATGAATGCGGGGATTCATGGGAAGTGTGACAGGTTTAGCCCCCAATAAACTCGTTTCCTGCAGAAGATCAAGAGCATATTTTCTTTGAGACACTACAACTCCTTTACTACTACGAGCCACCTCAATACCAAGAAAATAACGGAGTTGTCCAAAGTCTTTTGTGACAAAGTGCTGTTGTAAAAACTCATTTGTCTTAGCTACTTCTTGATTAGTTTCTCCATTGAGAACAATATCATCCACGTATACAATCAATGTCACTATACCAGATGTGCCTCGTTTGATAAACAACGAGTGATCAAGCTGGGATCGTTGAAATCCACACTTAGATAAAACCTCAGTTAGCATATGAAACCATGCACGAGGACTCTGTTTAAGTCCATAAATAGCCTTTTTCAATTTGCATTCCTTGGAATACTCCCCCTGTTGTTCAAAACCAGGTGGTTGCTGCATATAGACGGTTTCAGACAGGTCTCCATACAGAAAAGTATTTTTCACATCCAGCTGAAATACAGTTCACTCTCACTGGACAACAAGAGATATAATTAGTCGAATGGTGCCCAACCAAGCCACGGGCAAAAAGTCTCAAAGAAGTCAATGCCATAAGTCTGTGTATATCCTTCAGCAACAAGAGGTGCCTTGAACCGTTCAATTGAACCATCAGAATGATACTTGATGGTGAACACCCATTTGGAGCCAACCACATCACAGTGCATCGGTGGATCCACCAAATCCCAAGTCTCCCGAGAGATAAGAGCATCTGTTTCCTCCTGCATGGCTTGTCGCCACCTTGAATCTAACAAGGCTTGATGGTGAGAAGACGGGATGATGTGGCTAGACAAAGCTCGATCAAACTGCACCAAACTTGTACTCAAATGGTCAGTTGAGATAGAATTAGAAATCGGATGTAGTGTGCATTGTCGCTTGCCCTTGCGAATAGCAATGGGAAGATCGTCTGCAGTGTGGTCATCATTTAAATTTGAGTCAGTCTTATCAGTGGAGCTTACCTCTTGAGAAGACGCTAGTGGGTGGTTGAGAGAGGGACCCAGACGATGAGTGTAAACTAATGGAGGATCAAGTAAACGTTCACATGACATAGATTAAGATGAAGGGATCGACTCAAGTGACACTGGTGGAATAGGAAGAGGAACCAGTATAGGCATCTCAGACGGAGAAGGACTCAAAGGAGAAAAATAAGGACGAGATTCAAAGAATGTAACATCCGCACAGGTAATCTCTTCCTTGTTCTGGGGATCAAAGCACTTATACCCTTTTTGATTGGTAGAGTATCCAATGAATACACATTTGATGGCTTGGGCAGCAAGTTTGTTTTGTCTAGGCCTAGGATGTGCGCAAAGCAGGTACATCCAAACACTTTGGGAGGTATATGAAATAATGGTCAATCTGGATATCAAAGTTGAATGGGAATACGTTCTTGGATGGCTGACGAGGGTAATCTATTAATGAGATAGCATGAGGTAAGAATCGCATCACCCAAAAAATAGGCAGACATGTGTGAATGCAACATGAGGGTACGGGCTACATTTAGGAGTTGTCGATGTTTACGTTCGGCAACACCATTTTGTTGGGACGTGTGAGGACAAGTATATTGAGGTCGAATTCCATGATTGACATAAAATTGAAGTAGCACGGAGGATTTGAATTCAAGAGCATTATCAGTGTGAATATTTTTTACAATGAAACCAAACTGAGTTTTTTTTTCTTTGACAAATTTCGAAAGAATACATGACTTCCGATCTTTCCCGTAACAAGAATACCCAACTGACTCAAGTAAAATCATCAATTAAAACAAGATAATATCGAAAACGTGAGTGAAAAGGAACCCGACTAGGACCCCACACATCCACATGAATGAGATGAAATGGACTTTGACTAGATGGACTCTGACTCGATGGAAAGCTGCTTTGTGTATGTTTGCCTAACTGGCAAACATCACATAAGAAGGACTCTGATGCAGTAATACCTGAAAACATGCGACGAAGTTTGGACACTGATTGATGACCTAGTCTGAGATGCCCCTGGAAAGGAGAAGTCTTTGAGGAGAATGATGATGCATCAACATTTAATGGGACAAACAAGAAACAGAGACCCTCACGTTCATGGCCGCCACCAATCACCTCCCAGTTAGTAAGTCTTGAAAATAACATGAACCATGGTAAAAAATGACTCTACACTATAAGTCAATAGCCTGCTGCTTAACAAATAAGAAATTAATAGGAAACTGAGGAGCATAAAACACGTGGGTAATAGTGCCTAAATGTGGGTGATAGATATCATCGCTGCCCAACAGAGGAGATAGCTTTTCATTAGCCAGTCTGACATGCTGTGGTGTAGAGAATCTGACTAAGGATGAAAAAATGTGTGATTGATTACAATAGTGCCTGGAGGCACCAGAATCTATCATCCACATCAAATATGGGTCATCGGTAGGAGCACCAACAGAAAAGGCTGAGTCTATTTCTATAGTATTGGCATATGAGATGGAATTTCCACTCATCTTGTAGTCATTGGAACCCTCGAACACATTACCATCAGCCATAGTAAAATTCCAATCAAAATTTTGGGCACAATATGTATGTATGAGATGCAGCAGTCAACTTCAATCAAGAAATGTATCTTTACAGATTACAGAACTAAAAAAAAAAAGAATAATAATAAGCAGTCACAATTCCAGTTGACCCACATGTGACCGCACACCCCCAACAGTCCACAATTCTACTCCACCTAAATATTAGATGGATGCTACAACACCAAACTTAGTAACTTTGCACTCAACTACACATATGTCTAGCAGTCTACCATTCTGCTCCACATGAACTACGTGATAGTCTGATCATGTCTTAATACCACCCACGTATGACACACAATATATAGGAAACAACAATCAGACACCACAAAAAAAATATCTCTACTATCCTCAGAGATTATACGAATATTACATGCTATGCAATAAGGGAGAATCTGTAATCTCAAAAACTAACCAAATCTTAACAGTATAAAAGGGAGTAGATAATAGATTACAGAGATTTGAATCAACTGTTGTGGAAGATAGCAGGCCCATGAACAAAACTCCAAAAGACAGTTGTTGATCTCTGCTACTTACGACTGACTATTGTTGTTGCCCCCCACATAGGATCAGCGTAACACCATTCACGTCAAGTTGTTGCTAAAATAGCCTCCACGATCAGCATATCATTTCTGCTCCACATTCCAAACTACACCCACAAACAATGGCTAAAGCCTCCATGATCAGCAGGTCATTTATGCTCTACACGCTAATCAACAGCCTTCAAACAACAAAGTGACTCCACACACAACAACAAAAGGCAAATCTGATATATAACTTCAAAGGACAGATCTGATATATAGCTTCACAGATCTTCTTCCACGACAACAGATATGATCTTCCACGGCAACAACTTCATCAATATTTCTCCATGTCTTCCACGGCAGCAGCAACACAAGGGTACTAATCACGTTTCTACATGTTAAACGTGATTATCCCCTTTCACCAAACAAATTACTTGCTTTTCTTGAAATCAGCAGAAAAAAAATATAGACGTGAACCCTAACTTGGAGGAAGAGACAAGAGATGAAGGAAGGAATGTGAAACCCTAGATAGCACAGTCCTAGGTCTAGAGCTGTGATACCATGTTACAGATTGAAGGAGATGAGAGAGAGATGTTGAGGAAATGAGAGGATGAGAGAGAGAGAGAGAGATGAGCCAAAGAGATCATCCATTAACGTAACCCTAATCTCCTTTTAAAGAGATTAGGGCTTGCAGTACAAACTTTACAAAAACAGCCCAACTAGTATAAGAAAGTATTTAAAGACCTTCTCTCTAACTTTCTAATATTTCAAAAAACACTCTTTAACAGAAAGCTTGAGAAATCATTTTGAAGTCATTTTAGTGTTCTCTTAAGACTTTAAGTAGGTTTGAGATTTTGCTCTAATTCAATTACCACCTATTTAGAGCTCTACCTCATCTTGCTTAAGTTCTTTGGAGTGGTGCTTGTGATCATAAGTAATATTGAGTGAAGGTAAAGGCATGAACGCATTCATCCTATATGATTAGAAGAATGTAAAGCATTCCTACCACAACATTCATCTAAAGTCATTTCTACTACATCATACTTCTAAGATTTTTGTTTTTATAATTATTGTATATAAGTAGGAAAAGTTTTTAAAAGGGGATTGAGATTGTAGACCATCAAACATGATTTCAATATTGGCTCATTACTTGATTTGTGGTCTTAATGAAGTCGGTAAATGAAAAGATCATGAGAGGAGAATGTTAAAAAGAATACAAGAGATAAAACACTCTTATGAAAAGAAAGAGATAGAGATAGAGAAAGACATGCATATATGTGTACATACCATCACATATACATACATATAAAAGCTTAAGAGAAAAAGATGTATTGATTTGAAGAGAAAGAGAGGTTTTAGAGGAAACGAAAAATATACATACGTATATATGGGTATGTATAAGAAATTTTGTAAGGAAAGATATTTGTCTTGGAAAGAAGAGTAAAATATTTAAAAGAGAGGAAATAGAGCACATGTGCATACACATTGATGCACATATGAAAATTTGTAAAATGGAAAGTGAAAGCATAGAGAGAGAAAGATGGGGGGATCACCATGTGTGCATAGATGTATATAACATGTATATACATACATGCTTTCACAAGATTAAAAATCAATGAATAACTTAAACTTACCAACTTCAAGTTTAATGTGTGCCGGAGGGAAGCTTAGACTCATGCAAGAGTCTAAGCTAAGTCCCTAAGGCCGTATTAGAATGTTTCTTTTGAAAATGTTTTGAAAAATATGATTTATATATAAACATAAAATGTTATTACTTAGTTTGTTACAAGGGATACATTTCTTCCACCGTTGGGTATGGAAGAAAAACAAACAATATAACCAGAACCTCGTTAGAGTTCCTAATTGAGTGATTAGGAAGGAAACTAGCGTAAAATGACATGCAAATGCATATTAACATGTGCATTTTTGTGAGAGTTTTTCTCAGGTTGGACAAGTCTCAACCTCAAAAATTAATATGAAGATAAAGATAAAGAACTCCAAACCACACTCTCATTCCCACCATACATTCATATATAAATGAAAAACCAAGCAACTATGCATTGATAATATATATACCATATTCATGGAAGGAAAGAGAGAGAGAGAGAGGATGATGGAAAAAGAAAGGTTCAACTAGGAGGGAGGGCATGATGTAACTATGAAATGAAATATTATCCCTCTTTTCCATGCTCCCGATGCACTTGAGCATTGCCTCTTGTCTCTAAAAAAAGAGATTGAGTGTTGTCTCCTTTGGCCATGGAGAGATGAAGATGAGAAGAAAATGAAGAAAGAAAAATAATGCTATATCCAATAAAAGAGAAAATATGATTCAATCATGAAATGAAAGATCATCTCACATTTCCATGCTCCCGGTGCACTTGTGCATAGCCTCTTGTCTCTAAAAAAAAAAAAGACCGAGTGCTATCTTCTTTGGCCATAGGGAGATGAAGGTGAGAAGAAAATGATGAAAGAAAAACAATACTATATCCAAGAAAAGAGAAAACATGATTCAATCATTAAATGAAAGATCATCTCATCTTTATATGCTCCTGGTGCACTTGAGCATAACCTCTTGTCTCTAAAATAGAGATTGAGTGTTATCTCCTTTGGTCATGGGGAGATGAAGATGAGAAGAAAATGAAGAAAGAAAGAGGTGAGATATTGATTACATACCTCTAGTGAGAATGATTTAGGGAAGATGAACAACTTAGGTCCTAAACTTCCTTGAGTTGAAGCTCCAAAATGGTGAAATTGTGGCCTCCAAGAGAGTTGTGACTTGATGAAACTTGCTCCCAAGTGTTGGAGAAGGAGAGAGGGAGTGAGAATGGAATAGGAAGAAGGAAATGAAGGAAGAGGACTAAAATTTCTAAGTCCTCAAGTGAAGATTTGCTAGAATTTTTCTAAGGGATAGCTCTTACCCAAGAGGGGGAAAATGAAAGGTATTTATAGAGGATTTTGCAACCAAAACCTAAAATTCACATTTTTTAGAATTTTATAACATTTTCATCTGAATTTCAAATAATTTTGAATTATTTTGAAAAAAAAATGGTTTGAAATGGGTATGATTGGCCATTAGGCATGCAAAAAACATTTTCTGATGTGGGCAGGGCCATTGCCCACCCAAAAAGACCAAAACTGTCCCCCTAATGGGTGGTTTTTCTTTTGTCAAAAGATGGAGGGGGGAAGTGGCTGGCAAAGGCGCCCGGATGCAACAGTGCCGGATGCTGTCGGGCGACACGACATGCGCCATCGAGCAAACACGACACGTTCGATCGCGCGATGCTGTGTGCAATCGTTCGATCACGTGATGGCGACACGAGATCACAATTATTCTTTTTTTAAGTTTTAATTGAATGTTGTTATATATAATATGTTTTTGATTTAAAAGGAAAATTTTGCTAAAAAAAAATGGGCGCTCAACTCTATTTTGAGTTGTTTCAGTGTCGTTTTGAATCTGATTTTGGTTCAGGCGCGCGACTTGGGTGAGACCATAAACCAAGGTCCATGCTTGCGCGACGCTCAAATTTTGTCGTTTCAAACTTAATTGGGTTTGAAATGCTTGATTTGGATCTAATAAGTGGTTTTGGATCTAATTTGGATCCACGAATTAGATTTTGGGCTTAGAAAAATTTGGGTGATTACAGATGTCCCTCTTTGCTGCTAAGGCGGTGTTAGCCGTGCTTAGTGACAAAGATAAGCACAACAAAATTTTCAAACAAAATAGGTGCAGAGTGACGTTTCAGGTTTACCTCCTCACCTCAGTGGGTTGTTTGAGCTTAAATCGCAGGTTTAACCCCTTATCTGCATGGGTTTGCCGATTTCAAATTTAGGTTTAACCCCGCTGAATGAGTTGCCTTGACTTGCATTACAAGTTGAACCCTTTAACTGTGTGTGTTGCTTTGGCTTGTAGTACAGGTTTAGCCCCTTTACCTGCGTTGGTTATTTCGGCTAGCATTGCAAGTTTAACCACTTGTCTGCATGGGTTGCCCTCATATTGCAGGTTTAACCCTTTACCTACATGGATTGCTCTCAAGCCTTGAGAGACAATAATAAAAAAAAAACCCCAGTGTAATTGTCATGTTTTATGACTGGGAAGAATCTAGATTGAATAGTAGATGTGAAACACAAATATTTGACATTGATTGGAAAACGAATACAAGAGAACTAGACATAAAATTTCTTGAGGTGAAGGGCATTAACAGGATCATTAAGTTCCACCCCATCATCATCAATCAGTCGGTATGAATTATGGGGCAAGACTTCCTTAATGACAAATTGGTCTTCTCAGTTTGGTGCCCACTTGCCTCGTGGTCATCCTCTGAGGTATGCTACTGATCGTAGAACTAAGTCATTCACTTTGAACTGTCTTGAGAAACTGTTTGGCTACCCTTTGGCGATAAGCTTCAGCGTGTTCGGCTGCTTTTAGCCTCTTTTTATCTAGCAGATCGAGCTGCATTAGCATTTTTTGCTGATATTGATTTAGATGAAGTTCTGTAAGAGAAGTGAACTTCAAAGTAGGTTTTAACACATGTAGTGGTAAAACTACTTTCGTTCCATAGACTAGCTCTGCTGGAGTAGCATTAGTTGGAGTTCTCATAGTGGTGCGATATACCCATAAAGCATTATGCATCTTTTCATGCCAGTCTCTTCCAGTTTTCGCTGTTCGTTCCAAGATGCAGATCAAGATTTTGTTGGTACCCTCTGCTTGTCCATTGCCTGGGGGTAATAAGGAGCTGAAAAATGGTGCACGATATGGTATTTGCTGCACAATTGCCTCATCTTTTCATTTTTGAAATGAGTCCCATTATCAGACACTATATCATGAGGGACCTCAAATCTGCAAACAAGATTTTTGTGAATGAAGGACACTGCATGATGTCCTTCCACTGTTCTGAGTGTGACGACTTCTACCCACTTGGTAAAATAATCCGTTGCAGCTAGAAAATACTTATGGCCATTAGAAGCTGTAGGGGATACAGGTCCGACTACGTCAAAGGCCTACATAGAAAATGACCAAGGAGATGTCACGGAATGCAATTGAGAGGATGGTGCATGAATCACTGGAGCATGCAGTTGACATTCTTTGCACCTTTTGATAAATTGGTAACAATCCTTTTGCATAGTTGGTCAATAATATCTTGCTCGAATTATCTGTTTGGTGAGGGTTTGGTAATCAACATGGCCTCTACAGTCTCCTTGATGTGACTCTTTGACGACTTCCTTTGCCTCATCTTCATCAAAGCACCGGGAATATTCAGTGCTAAATCCACGTTTGTATAATACCTCTGCAAGACTCGCTGACGTACGTTGGAATGCTTTTTGTCATTTTTGGGCATTTCAGTCGGGAATTCTCCGCTTTCAACGTACCTTTTGATCTCATGGTACCAAGGCATATTCCCCCCTTGGATATGATGAACATGTGTCATTGTTTCAAAAGCAAAGTGTTCTAATCTTTCAATATCAAAAGAACGAATTGCTTCATTGGTTTGAAAAGTGATGGTGGATCCTAGGCTCGTGAAGCCATCCACAATAGGGTTACCTTCTCTCTTTATGTGAGCCAGTTGTACTTCTTCAAACTGACAGATTAAGGAAGTAGCTATCTCTTGATATGACACCAACTTTTCGTCTTTGACTTGCCATTCTTCATTCACTTGGTTTATGATAAGCTGAAAGTTACCAAAGACATGCATTCTTTTCACTTGAAAACTCAGTAAAGAACGAAGTCCTTGTATGAGGGCTTCATATTCAGCCATGTTATGGGTACATGAAAAATCGAGTTTCAAAGAATGCATGATCATTTCATCTTTCGGAGTGATGAGTAAGATGCCTATGCCAAGTGGAAACTCATCGTTTATTTTGATTTCTTCATACTGGAGAAAGTCTGCTAACTGATCCGCACATTGTTTGTCCTTTGATTGATTTTTGGGACACATTCAAGATCATATTGCATAAGCAAAACATACCATTTGGTGATGCGTCCATTAAGGAAGGGTTGTTCCAAGATGTACTTGAGAGATTAAGCTTGGAGAGGATCTTGACTTCACAAGTTAGTAAATAATGTCTTAGCTTTTGACACATACAAACCAATGCTAGACAAGTTTTTTTTATTGGAGAGTACTTCTTTTCGTACTGGACAAAAGTCTTGCTAATGTAATAGATTGCATGCCCGATGCGACTACCTTCCTCATATTGTGCCAAAAAAGTCACCACATTTGACCGTGATGTAAAGCAGTAATGGTCTACCCAACACCGGAGGTTTTAGAATTGGTGGATTCAGAAGGTATTTCTTGATTCTTTTGAATGATTGTTGACATTCAAAATTCCATTCAAACTTGACGCCTTTCCTCAACAGCTGGTTGAATGGTTCACATCTCATGGCTAAATTAGAAATAAATCGCTTGATGGACTAGATTCGCCCCTTAGAAACTTCGCAACTCCCTGATATTGGTAGGTGGTGGCATATCGATGATTGTAAGATCCATTTTGATCCCCTTCTTACTGACCACGAAACCCAAGAGCTTGTCTCACTCAACCCCAAACACACATTTTTGAGGATTCAAGCGAAGCTTGTACTGTAAAAGCCTCTCGAATACTTGGACAAGAGTTTCAATGTGATCTTCTCTCATCTTGGATTTGATCAATATGTCATCAATATACGAATCCATGATTTTGTGCATTTGGTCATGAAAGATGGCAGTCATGGCTCTTTGATAAGTTGCTCCAGCATTCTTCAACCTAAACGGTATTACCGTGTAACAAAAAGTGTCCCAGGGTGTCATAAAAGCGGTCTTAGGTTGATCTTTGACTGCTAATTTGATCTGATTATATCCCAAATATCCATCCATGAAAGAGAACATTGTGTGACCTGCAATACTGTCTACCAACAGATCAATGTTTGGAAGAGGATAATCATCCTTCAGTGTGGCTTTGTTCAACTCTCGAAAGTCGATGCACAACCTGACTTTGCCATTTTTCTTGGGGATCACCACGATGTTCACCAACCATTCGGGGTAATCGATGACACGAATGAATTTTGTCTTTAGTAGGTTCTCTAATTCTTCTTTTACAGGGCCTTCTAGTTGAGGATCAAGCTTCCGCAACTTTTGCTTAATTGGCTTGCAATTAGGATTTAAGGGCAAACAATGTTCGACCAACTGGGGGTCTAAGCCTGACATATCTTCATAAGTCCAAGCAAAAGCTTCTTGGTTACTTATAAAAAAGTCCACCAATCTTTTCTTCTCATCCACTGACAAACTGGTGCCAATTTGAAGAATTTTAGAATCTTCACTGGTTCCAATATTAATTTCTTCAATTGGATCATTAACCAAGAACGAGAGATGTTCTTGTTTCTGAATCTAAATGAATTCTAGTAATTTTGACTCGGGTATGGCCATAGGTTCCATTTCACTGACTGCTTGTTTGATAAATTCTTTCTGGGGGGACTTCTCAGGAAAAAGAAGAAATTGAGACATGTTGAGTTCCGACATCCTGTAAAGAGGATAAAGGAAAGAATTGGATGAAATTAAAATTGACAACAACTTGCATTGCATAAAAAAAGTTTTTAGTTCATAGAAGGGGTCCTCTCATGAGACCAAACAAAAAGAAGTTTAAGATTACAAAATTCATGAGAGGATTTGAAACAAAAGTGAATACTATTAGCCCACAAGATCTTCTTCAAATTTCTTCATGATATCCCAGTCCTCTGGTGTTCATCTGAAACGGGATACTAATCGTCTACAAGATGTCATCTTCATTTTTCCTGAGGATGGTAGTCATCTTTCAGAAGCGACTGAAATCCCTTAGGATTTTTCGTGAAATGAACATACAAAAGATGCTCTTGGTAACTTGCATGATTGCTTGAAACACTATACACGCTCCTGGATGGTACGACTATCTCCATGTTTTGCATCCATTCTTCCAAAGATCTGTCCTTCGTCATTCTCACACTCAGTACATCCACCGACTCAATCGACCTAGGGAGCATTGCTTGTACTAACCTTTCAACCGGATCCTCAACACGTATGGTGATGACCGATGGACTGAAATTCAATTTGAGGCACTGATGAAGAGTGGATGGGATTCCTTGTACTTGGTGGATCTAAGGTCATCCCAAAAATAAGTTATATCATGATGGCACATCTACCACATGGAATACAATGTGATGGCTAGTATTTCTAATGGTCACATTCATATTGAGAGTACCTTTGATGTTCATGCCTCGGCCATCATATCCGTGGATCTTGATATTATTAGAGAGATAATGTCTTCACAAAACCCTAACGTTTTAGAAGTGAGATCGGGACAATTATTCAGGTCACTTCCTCCATCAATCAATACATGTGGCACAGTCATCCCATTGATCTGAACGACGATGTAAAGAACATCTTCATGATAATATCCCCATTTTGAGAGGTTCTTTTCTGAAAAGGTAATTGACAGGTTCTTAGAAGCTTGAACTTAGTCTCCTTCAATCATATGCTAGGGAGAATCTCACCCAAAAAACATGGATCTTCGTCCGAAGATTCATTGTCGCCACCTTGTAGGATAAAAGTCTTCGGAATCATGAGAAGTTTCTTGGGTAAACTTTATGTCCTGTCGTTCATCATAGCAATGAAATCCAAAGGTTTCTTACCTCAGTCTGCCACCATGACTTGGTGTGAACCGCTTCCAATACAAAGTCGGATGTGCTCTTGTGGATGATATGGTAGTGGAGTGCCAATGGTGATTGTGGCTACTGCCGCCTTCCCGTGATCAGGAAATGGATTCCTTAATATCTCAGGGGTGCTATCATCACAAATCTTGAGATCCTTGTTGATGAAGTCTTGAATAACATATTTGAAAAACAATCCTCAGTGTCATGACCAAGGGCACAATGAAACTTACACATTTTTTCTTTATTTCCTCCCATTTTTTTGGAGGCTCTGATACTTTTGGCAAGATGATAGTTCCTTTGGCGAGGAGGTATTCCAGGATCTTCTCATAGGACTGACTGAGAGGAGTAAATTTCTGGTCATAGCCCCAGCCTCGGTGCTTGTTTTTCCTTTCATCGTCGCCTTTGAGAAACTGCAGGCAACTGTGTCCTTCTTCCTTTCTTTCCATCTTCTTTGTACTTAGGAGCAATAATTCCATCAAAATCTCCTTCCTCAATTCCTTCTTTTTTTGAGTTTGCTTGTTCAATCAACTCAACAAAACTCTTGATCGGGGAATTGCGGATAAGTCTTTTCAAGGGCTGGGCAAGATTTTTCCTGATGAGTGACATGAGTCTTTTCTCCCTATTTCTGATGGAGACTACAAATAGTACTGAGGGTTGGAGCCATGAGAGCATTTTGTTTAAATCCTTTGACAAACATGTTGATCAATTTGTCAAATTCCTTCAACTCGATTGAGTTGACATTTTCTTTGTACCATTGTGTGGTGATGCCTTCAAGACTTCTTGGAAAATATCAGAACAAAGCTCTGTTATTTGTCCAAATTTTATAGCAATCATTGAAAAAGGTTGAAAGATGAATGTGTGGGTAAGTGGTTCCATCATATCTAACGAACTCTCTGGACAAGCCTTTCACGTCTTAGTCCCCTTTAATGCCAAGGTAGTAGTCCTCACATGAGTATGAACATTTTCCTCTTCCCCTAAGCTCAAGATTGTTCATTCTTTTCTCCATTTCATAGAATCTGCGCTTAGTCAGACTTTCGTCATCACTTGATTCCACAAATTCTGGCTTGGTCTTTTTCTTCTTGCCCTTGATCTCCTTTACTTTCTCTTCACTGTTTGAGCTACTACTAGGGATGTATTTCTTGGTCTTTTTGCCTTTCTTGGTAGGCTTTCTCTTCCTTTTGGGTTTCTCTTCCAAACTTCTAGTGGTGATAGGGCTAGGTGAGTTGCTTTCTGCCATAATTTCTTTTACCCTTTTGCTTTTTTTTTTGTTGTATTTTTCTTCTTGAGAGAAAGCAGTTCAAGTTTTTCTTCCTTACTAGTTGCTGAATCTTAACCCAAATAATCTTCATCCTGATCTATAGGAGAAGACTTGTTGTTTTTCTTCTTTCTTTTCTGCTTGGTAGCCTTTTCATTATATGGTTCTAGAGTAACCATCAAGGTCTTTTGCTCTTCTTGCTCCTTCACGAATCGCTCCATCAACAAACATAACATATGGTAACCTTCCGGCTCAATTGTTGGGAGGCCAAGTGTGTCTGGCCGGAGTTCAGAAGATGACGCCTCGTTCTGAGGAGCCTGTTTAGCTTGCGTTCTAGTTTCAACCATATTGTTGCTTTCAGAGCTCTCAATTTTGAGCTCGACGGATTGGGGTGGCCTCCTTCCTAGCAAGAATTCTCACCTTGAGCAAACAGAGAGGGAGTGTGAGAATGGTGCAGTCGACCACCACCAGCAGCTCCGGGGGGTGGTGCTGGAGGGTTGCGCATGAACAACTCCAGCTAAATCGGCTCGGCTCGGATTCGGTTTTGGCTCAACCCAAACAGATGCACCAGTTGTGACAAAGCCATATATTATCTGACATAGTGACATGTAACAAGACTTCAACTCTCAGCATTCCTTTGAAATAGTGACAAAGTATTGGATTATATAGTACCTGATCATGGCCTTGAATGTCAGAGTTGATCACAGATTGCATATTTGAGAGACAAGAGCCATCATTGACCTATAAAATAAAAAACCCAATTACAATTTAGTAAAATATAGAACATTAGCATCTGGCTTTCTGCTTATTTGAACATCAGCCTTGTTGATGATTATATCTAGTACCGCAGAACAGAGCATTTGGTCGCCTCAACTTAGAATGAATAAGACCTAAATCCAAGTAAGGCTTTACCTTAGAAAGACTTTAGGTTGCTTAAGAAATGCCTTCTCAATCTGAAAATTTCAAGAACATCAATCAATATGCTGACTCTTACCGGAAAGAAATTATCTGTAAACGACGCTTGAGAAAATAAAGGCATACATACATGGGGAGGAAAAGAGGCAGAGGCCCAAAAGAGGCAGGCTGTGCGGCGGTGAGCCTGTGAGGATGAGGTCACGAGATGGAGAGAGTACCTAAGAGAGAGAGAGAGAGACAATAAGACAAAGAGAGAGCGCATGAATGAGAGGGGAAATGTTACATACCTGATACAGTGATACCAATGGTAGTTCAGAATCGATAGAGATGGATGACGGGGTGTCGGTGGGCTGGTGGCTAGATGTCGAATGTCGGACGATGGAACCGCGGAGCTATCAGATGGTGAAGGCATGGAGTTGTCATGCTGGTGTGCGGTGGACCGGCGGTGACTGGTGAGGATGGTCAAGGTCGATGGAAGAGAGAAAGAGAGAGAGAGAGATCAAACAATCAAAACTCGAAAGAGGGAACACCGACCATTCAATGTAAAACATTTACCCTAAACCGGTGAACCGGTTCAATAAGTTAGTGTATCGGTTTTCAACATTTAACCGGTTTTATAATAATGAGTCGAGTCGAGTATAAACGAGTCGAGTTCTTATAACTCAAACTCGACTCCTTTATTGTTTCGAGTATCATTGTAAGCTCGAACTCGACTCGTTTATAAATGAGTCGAGCTCGAGTTGGCTCGACTCATTGTGCAGCCCTACAGTGACCATGACTTGGACTCATCACCTATGATGACAAACTCAATGGTAATTCTACTTTTTTTAGTTAATTTATATTTTTTCTATTTATTAAAATACAATGATATTGAACACTATTGTCTTGCATTTTATCTCACACACATGCATATGTAATGTTTGGGCATGAAAGTAAATATGTATATTGATAATAGGATTCACATCCAACATACGCTCTTTACATACCCAGAACGACATACAGAACACTTTCTTTGTTTTCACTGTATAAGGCACACAAGCCCATTCTGATTAATAATCTTGAGTTATGTTTTTGATGTGAAAACTTTGGCAAGGGAATAAGACTATCAATCACACCAACTTCTGATGCACCATTCCAATATGCAAAGTCATCAGCGACTTCCTCACACCACTCAACATTCAGGCAAGCTGCACGCGTAATGGTGGTTGACTCAAACCGTCAAACTAGCTAGGGAAAATAGTTATGAAGCTACTGAAAAAAATTTGGGACCAATCGGACTTTGGACGACTGAGAAAACCCCGTTTTACTGTACAGGACTGCTGCAAACTGTGTGCTGGCTGCTCGCTGGCTTCCTGATGCCACAACCGACTGCTGCCAAGCTGCCCTTTGCCGACTGCGTCCCCCACCTCAACTGCTGCTATGGGTACTGGCTAATGGTGGCTCTGATTCACTAATGTTGCAACCCTTCTAGGACCCGCCGCTAGCCTCCGCCCATAAGTCACCAATACAATAAAGACCCTGGCCGGACATAGGGGTGAACAACGAGCCGAGCAACTCGAGCTCGGCTCGTTAAAACTCGACTCGAAATCGAGTTCAAGTCGACTATTTTAATAAACAAGCCGAGCTCAAGCTCATTTTTCGACTCATTTTTTTCCTGATATGAGCTCGAGGTCATTTTTCGACTCATTTTTTTAGTTGAGCCAGCTCGATTGACTCGAGCAAAAGCAATACTTATTTTGTTTTTTTTTTTTCATTTTACGTTTTATTTCATCCTGTGCGTTCTCACTCCTCTCTTTCTTCTTCTTCTTCTTCTTCTTCTTCAATGCTTCATCCAAATGAAAAGTGTCTACAATACTTCACCTAAATGCTCGATACCACCGTTGCCCTTCTCTGTGCTACTGCAAAGCCAGCCAAGGTACACCTTTCTCTCTCTCTCCCCCCTCTCTCTAACTCTAAGTCAAGGGTTTCAGAATCTAAAATCCTCGCTCGCTAGAATGAGGGTTTCTTCTTCTTCTTCAATGCTTCATCCTAATGAAAAGTGTCTACAATACTTCATCTAAATGCTTGATACCACCATTGCCCTTCTATTTTCTATTGCAAAGCCAGCCAAGGTACACCTCTCTCTCTCTCCCCCCCTCTCTCTAACTCTAAGTCAAGGGTTTCAGAATCTAAAATCCTCGCTCGCTGGAATGAGGGTTTCTTCAAAACCCTTGCTCCAACTTTAGATCCTTCAACCATTGCTCCCACCCAAGCTAGGGTTTTTTTCAAATCCCTGTACTCTCCCCTTCTCTCTTGCCCTCTTTAATCTCTCTTTCTCTCTCTCGTTTTGTCCAAGCCTCTCCCTCTACTCTCCCCTTCTCTCTCTGCCTCTATGATCTCACACTCTCTCTCTCGTTTTGCCAAAGGGAGGCTTTCTAAAACCCTCGCTTGGGTGAGGGTTTTGCCCAATCGAGGGTTTCCCTCACTCCTTGGCTTGGGTGAGGGTATACCCAAATGTAGGTTTTAGAAATCCTAGCTTGGGCTCTTAACCACTGCAGAGCGTAAAGGTAGGTTCTGGGTGGGGGAGAAGCAGGTGACGGTAGTGGGTGAACAAGAAAATGCCAATAGTTGGTGTTGGCAGTGGTGAAAATGATAGTGGTGGTAGTGGTAGATCTCCATGATTTCAAGGAGAATCAGTGAGCCAAGTTTGTTGAGTCGAGCTAGAGTTGCTTTGGTGGAGCTCGAGATGAGCTCGAGGTTTTATTGGTCGAGCAGAGCTTGAGCTGACTAAACTCAAGCTCGACTCGGCTCGTGTTCACCCCAAGCCGGACAGGACCCCGGCCCTCTAGCTAGTCCTGCTGAGTACAAATGAGTTCCCCAATCCCAACCTAACTAGCATACAGTCACAAATCACTCAATGTGCCGTTGGCTCAAACATCCATAACATACATGCCTAGAATTAACCAAACCATACCCACCCAATAGGAGAGTCTTCCATTCCTGGGTTGTGTCCCTGGTGCCTTGCACTAAAGGAGGAGCCCGTGGGCAATGGTGGCTGGTCTGAGTAAGCAAACCCCCCTCATACTATAGGGTGGTGAGGTCAATTACTAGCTGAGTTCTCTCAGCTGAAGAACCCCAACAACAATGTAGGGAGGTCGGCTTCCAAAGGACCAACACGCTGCACATCCGCTGCGAGGATTTGCGAAGCCCCTTGTTCCTTCGTATGATTCAACTTCTACCACATAGAAAGAATGATCAAATAAGAATTCAGCTTTCGAAAATGGAGTTCATGAGGGAAGAGTGTAAAGGGACTTCACCGAGAAATGGATAGGCCCGATTTGAGTGAAATCAGGGAAGCCTGGCACTGGAGACGAGTTGAGCTCTCGCTAGATGTTGAAAATGGTGAGCTCGGTCCTCTACAGGGTGCGGGTGGCGGGATCAAGGCAAAAACTACACGAAATGGCTGTTGTGGCATGCAGGTGGCAGTAGGTGAGGCTCGGACGTCGGTAGAACGCTTGCCGAATTCGGGATGTAGAATTGCTGGCACTTGGAAAGAGTCAGCCCTTAAATGGCCAGACACACTGCGAGACATGCAGACTTATCGGCGGGATTCGTCGAGTGGCAGGGACATGGTGATGCGGGACTCGGTGCGATACGTGAATCATGTCCTAACACTCCCTACAAGGACACTTTGACAACCGACTCACCAGGGAATTAAGAACACGGTGGAATATTCCGTTGGATTCGTCAGGTTTGTCGGAATTCCTCTTTCGCATCGGGAAACTTGAAAAAAACAAATAAACTTCAATTTGAAATTTTTCCTTCATTTCTGATCGGTTTTTTACGGGTAAGGGATTGATCTATTTGGAATTTCATCCAACTTTCTCCTCCAATGATCAAGAACACGTTTGGATGTAAGGAACAAAAGGATTTAATGTCAGAATCAGTCAAATTCCACCAGAAATGGAAAATAACACGTCGAATCAAATCATAGTCGATTGAAAGCACGAATTTATGAAGTTTAGTTGCCAAAAGACTCACCATCCAAGGATCAATCGTCTGGGCTTGATCCACCATTGGTTTGCACGGAATAATCCTCGGATTTGGGCCGAAAATAGTCGGAACATCCCTCGATTCGTCAAAACTGGTTTCTGAGTTTAATTTCATCGAATTTCGCTGCAGACTCACCAAATATGGACACTTTGTTGCACTGCTCAAACACTATGCAGCCACCCTAGTAGCCGAAGTCTTCCAAGAGACAATTGGAAAGCTCCATGGGATGCTTCGTACGATCCATAGTTACAGAGGTTTAGTTTTCATGAGTCAGTTCTAGCAAGATTACCATCGTATGGCAGGCACGAGACTATTCTTTAGTTCAGTGCACCACCCTCAAACAGACGGGCAGTCCGAAGTAGTCAATCATACAATGGAGACATACTTAAGGAGTTTCGCTGGACACAAGCCCCTACTTGGGTAGCATTTCTCTCTTGGTGTGAGTGGTCTTACAACACGAGCACACATTCAGCCATCTGAGGCCGTGTATACTCGACTCGAGCTCGCTCGAAAATACTCGACTCGAGTTCGAGCTTACAACGATACTTGAAACAATAAACGAGTCGAGTTCAAGTGATAAGAACTTCTCATTTATACTCAACTCGACTCGTTATTATAAAACCGGTTAAATGTTGAAAACCAATACACTAACTTATTGAAACTGGTTCACTGGTTTAGGGTAAAATGTTTTACATTGAATGGTCGGTGTTTCCTCTTTCGAATTTCGATTGTTTGATCTCTCTCTCTCACTCTCTCTTCCGTCAACCTTGACCATCCTCACCAGTCACCGGCGGCCCGCCGCACACCAGCACGACAGCTCCACGCCTCCACCGGTAGCTCCATGGTTCCACCGTCCAGCATCCTACATCTAGCCACCAGCCCACCGACACCCCATCATCCATCTCTGCCGATTCTAAACTGCCATTGGTATCATTGCATCAGGTATGTAACATTTCCCCACTCATTCATGTGCTCTCTCTATTAGGTACTCTCTTCATCTCGTGACCTCATCCTCACAGGCTCACCGCCGCACGACCTGCCTCTTTTGGGCCTCTGCCTCTTTTCCTCCCCATGTATGTATGCCTTTATTTTCTCAAGCGTCGTTTACAAACAATTTCTTTCCTGTAAGAGTCAGCATATTGATTGATGTTCCTGAAATTTTCAGACTGAGAAGGCATTTCTTAAGCGACCTAAAGTCTTTCTAAGGTAAAGCCTTTCCTGGATTTAGGTCTTATTCGGTCTAAGTTGAGGAGACCAAATGCACCGTTCTGCGGTACTGGATTTAACCGGAGATAACCATCGACAGGGCTGATGTTCAAATAAGCAGAAAGCCAAAGCCAGATGCGTTCTATAGTTTACTAAATTGTTATTGGTTTTTTGCTTTTATAGGTCAATGATGGCTCGTCTCTCAAATATGCAATGCGTGATCAACTCTGACGTTCAAGGCCATGATCGCGTACTATATAATCCTACTTCGTCATTATTTTAAAGGAATGCCGGGAGCTGAAGTCTTCTTACATGTCACTATGTCAGATAATATCTGGCTTTGTCACAAGTGGTTCTGCTTGGGTTGAGCCAAACCCGAATCCGAGCCGATTTAGCTGGAGTTGTTCATGCGCAACCTCCCCAGTCCCCCCCCCATGACATTTTAGTAGGTGCTGTTGAGCGGCGGGGAGTGGGGTCGGGCCCGCACCACCTTATCAATTCTGATTTCGACGGATTAGGGTTGGCCACCTTCCCAGCAGGAATTCTCACCTTGAGCAAACAGAGAGAGAGAGAGAGCGAGAGAGTGTGTGAGAATGGTGGGGCCGACCACCAGCAGCAGCTCGGGGGGAGGTGGCGCTGGAGGGGCAAGTGGAGTTCGCTCGTGGCCACCGACGACGTCGGTGTCTGCTTCGGGGAAGAGAATACAGAAGGAGATGGTCGAGTTCAACGCCGACCCTCCTCTCGATTGCTCCGCAGGACCTAAAGGCGACAACCTCTACCAATGGGTCTCCACTATCTTAGGGCCCTTGGGGTAGGTGGTGCTTAATCTCTTCTCTTCTTGCATACATCAACTCACATTGCGCTCAGTTTTCTCTTCTTACACACACCATTAATTTGCCATGCTCTACGCTTTTGTAGTTGGTATGGAAGTTAAGCACCTGATGGAGTAGCATCAGCTGTCGCTGCTTGGATGAGTTTACTTTCAAAATGGACGGTGGTGCTGTTAATTTTGATAATGTATGTTGTTCATGACTTTTTCTATGTAAACATTACACCTTCTGTGCCTTGTTGGTACTCTAAAGAGCAAAATGTAGTGTAATCATGTTTATTACAGAATCTTCCATATCTGTGACTTTAGCTTGCGCTGTAGGAAAAGTAGCTAATAGAAACCATTTTGTAACCTCATATGCTGTTTTACATTTCCAGGTAACATTATAGACTACAATGAGGAGGTTGAGATGTTTTCATGTTCCTTGCTTTCTAACAAGTTTCGTTCGTTCTTTGGAAAGAAATATGTAAAGGGTCATATCAATCTTAAGAACAAAATATATAGATGGTCTTATGAAACAATGGTGCCTATTATAATGTGTGCACTCCATGTTTTTCGATTGCAGGCTCACCATACGAGGGTGGTGTATTTTTCTTGGACATCACGTTTCCAAGTGATTATCCATTCAAAGCTCCTAAGGTGCACTCTGGTTACATTTTGGAAACTAATATTACTTCTTGTTGTCGACGTGTTGATAGGCAAGTATCAAATTGTAAGGGCTTATTTTGTAATTACAATGGTGCTTTCAAAAGGTGTTGGTTTCAGGTTCTCTGAACATTTTCTTTTGATTGATAGGTTTTTTCGCTTCCTGCATCTGTAATGTATGATCCATAAATGTAATATTAAAGAATTTTAAGCTATTTACTGGTACTTTGTCTGTTCAAGACAATCTAAGTCACATGTCACATAGCTACTTCTTTAAGGTCCGCCTACCCGTGTTGCCCTACCCGTACCCAAAATGGCTACTTGGGCACACTTGGGCACCTTTAGATCCAAACTGCTTAATTTTACTTTGATTTGATTTTTTCCACGTTACTTTTCATTCTATTCTTAGAGTTATTGTTCATTAACACATAATATTTTTATTTGTATCAGTTGCTTATTAAAATGTTGCATTCATTTTGATTTTTTTTGTGTTATTTTGCATATCTACATATTACATACATATATCCTGTCGAACCCCCGTACCCACATTTTCTAAAGTGTCGTGTCTTTACTCGTATCTCCGTATCCATACCCAAACCGTACCCGTACCCATGTGACTTAGAAAAAAATTAATATATTTTCTAATATATAAATGACATGCTTAGTACATTTTGACATTCTTTAATTGAGTTAGATTATTTTAATTTTTCATCTGTTGTTACATCGTTATTTACCTCAATGCAAACCTTTTTGTTAATTTTCCTTTTTCGTTATTTTGAGTTATATTCATTTCAATTTTATTTTTTGTTTTTCATCTATTGTTAGACCATTATTTTCCTCAATGAAAATCTATTTTATTATTATTTTTTTTTGACATCTCAATTTTATGAGGAGATGTTATTTTTTGGATTCATGATCAGACTATGTTTCCTATTATGGTTAGGCCACATACTTCCAAGCAATTTTGTAATCTAACCCATATTGTTCAGGTCCAAAGTTAGATACATAATGAAACTGAACATAAAACATTGAAAATTTAATTTTAGTATTCAAAATTGACAAGAAGTTTAAAAAGCAGAGGAAATACAAAAAATAATAAGAAAAAAAATAAGGAAAAGATACTCTCTATGGAAAAATATGAATTATAAAAGCATACCAGATAACAAATATATTTATCTGTAACGTGCATATTTTCATTTGAAATAATTAAAATTGACCATTTAAATTACTTTCAAAACTTAAATGGGCATGAAAATAAATAAATTTTCAATTTTCGTTTTGTACAACTTACTCCATGAAGTCTTTACATGGTCACAAAATTTGAATTGGTAGGCTCTTATAAGCAAAACTACAAATACTCTATTTTTATTGCATGACATTGGCCCTTTTTTTAAACCTTAAATGTGTAAGCCTTTCAAGATGACCATGATTTTATAAGAATGTTATGTTCTTTTGACGTTTTTTTATTTTTCCAAGGTGTGATATAAGTTAGACCTGTATTTGCAAGATGCGATATGTAGAGTGTATCATAAGTTACACCCAATACGGTACACCCCTCTAAAACTAGTTTCGGGGATGTATAGTATTTTTTTTCCTTCATAGTTATGTTAATTGTTAAGTAATGTGTCATACAATGTGCTATGTTTCAACATTGCCACCAAGAGCAACTAGTTTAACTCTTTTGGGAGGCTTCTAACTAAAAACATTGTTAGTAGTCACAGAATAGTTACATCTCATGTATACTAAGAAACCTTTTTTTTATCAATTATGGAAAGATGTGGATCAGTAGTAATTTTTGCTATTTATGAGCACAAGCATCTGCTTGTCCAAGGTGGTGAGAATTTCTAACTTGTTCAACATGTGGCTGTTACTTGATGGAGGCTACCATCAAAAGTTTTCACACTATCCAGGGAAAATTGTAATCTATCTCAGGGAGTATCAAGTTATGTTGGAATTTGGATATATGAACAACATGATGACATCATGAAGGTTAAACATGCATGTATTATCAGCTTGCTCTCTTGAGCATATGGCTGCATGCTCCACATGTACATGAGTGTGTAATTCGGGGCAATGCCTGAATTCTTAAAGCAGCTATAGCAAAGAATGACTATCATACAGTAATGCTATTAGATACTAGTTACAAAATGTCATGTGGGTGTGGGACCTGTAGGTGTAAGAGCATTTTGGGAAAAATCTGAGTGCTAGGACATGATAACAATGCGATTTTAAATTTTTAAGCAAAATAACGCACACCGCCAATCAAAATAAGAAATACAACTCATGAATAATGATAAGATTCAACTAAAGTCCACAAACGGACAAGCTACACACAACCAAGTACATTCCAAAATCATAGGGAAAAAAAGAGAAGAAAATGCAGACCTGGTGGCTCCAAGTCTGTATCGCAGAGACTCGATGTGTGTGTGTGTGTGTGAGAGAGAGAGAGAGAGAGGGAGAGAGCCAAACAACTCCATTATCACCAGCTGAGTTGTTGGCAATGATTCCATCTTTGTTGGATTTGCGTGTGAGAGAGGGAGATCACTGATCATTGGTTGTTGGTTGCCTTTAGCTTGAGATTGGGAAGAGATATGTGTGTGACTGTTGCTTGAGATTAGCGTACGAGAAAGATGAGGGTCAAACTTTGACCCTTCTTAATCTTTACCTTTTATTGAATGTTAAATCAAATTATTTAAATTTAACTATAAATTGGTGGAAATATACTTGGTTAGAGTTTATCAACTCCAAAGTTGGATGGCTTTGGATGCATTGATTACAATGACACCTCATTGACCGTGTGACCATGTCCAGGGCAAGTCCAAACCTGCTCACATGTTTGGCTGTGTCAACAGGGTGACATAGTTGTTTGTAGTTAATGATTTATGTTATTGCAGAAAATTTGCCTATGGTAAGCATCATGCAAGAAGCTGAAATCTCGGTCCACTGACACTGAAAAAGGTTTTCGAAACATTAACTTGTTGTCGAAATGGCAATAGACTATTATCCAATTGTATGTGCTTATGTTTGCAATTAGAATGGCGCTTTCAAAATTGCATTGTTCTTACGTTTTCTGAACATATATCTATAGGTTGTTTTGTTTCCTGCATTTGTATGTTCCATAAATATGATCATGGTGACTCTTTTAGGCTTTTAGCAACATCTAGTTCCTCATTAGTTATGTTTAAAAGTATCTGCAACTCTCCTTTTATGGTGCAAAAGATTCTTCCAGAGAGAGGAGAGTTATTGCTTATTCTGAACTTCAGACGCAATCTCCGCGAAATCATTATGGTTACTTTGCTTTGTGAAACATATCTGGGAGCAACTTTTTCCTGCTTATGACTGACATAATCTGGACCTGTTGATGTCGGCTTGTGATAGTAAGCCTTGGTTTGTGGGGTAACTGTCTTCGATATTTTGAAAATGTCTTGCCTCTCTACATGTTGCTCTAAGAAAGTGATTTTGCTGGTACTTTGTCTATTTGAGAAAATCAACACCTTTACTGATATACAAAAGATATGGTTCATTGTACTGTACCGTTCTTTAACTGATCTTCATTAGCTTCTTTTCAATTTTTTTTTTTCATCTGTTATTGCACCGTTATTTGCTCAATGAATATTCTTTTATTTTATTGGAAATGGTCCTAGCAATTTTTGCTGCTGTGGTTCGTTCACATGCTGCCACGAGCAACTGCCTGAACTCTTTCCGGGTTCAGAGCAATTTTCAGAAGAACCTGAGTGCAGGGACATGGTAACAATCAATTCCAACCAAAATAAGTATAAGTAATACGACTCATCAATGACAATAAGCGAAAGTCCGCAAACAGCCATACACAGTAATTACATAGTCACACACAGCCGTGTACATCCTAATATCATAGGAGGAAAGAAGGGGAAAAAATGCAGACCTGGTGGCATGAGGGTGTGCATTGCACTAAAAGAGAGAGAGAGAGAGAGAGAGAGAGAGAGAGAGAGAGTCTTCGCTGATGATTCCAACATTGCCAGCTGAGAGAGAGAGAATCATCAGCAATGATTCCATCGCTGTTGCCTTGTGTGTAAGAGAGAGGGAGCACTGATTGTCGTTGGCGGTTGCTTATTGCCTGAGATGGGGAAGACTATGTTTGACCATCGCCTGAGAACAACCATATGGGAAAGATGATTATTGAATTTCGATGCTCTTTAATTGTTGAGTTTCTGTTATTAATGTGAGTTATTTGAATGTAACCCTAATGGGTGGAACTAGACTCAGTCAAGTTGATCAATTTCCAATTTTGGACAACTCTAGCCATGGGTGGATTGTCCTTGTTGATACTGCATTGATCTTGTTTGGGGCGAGTCCAGACCTCTAGACCTAAGTCATACGGGTGTGCCAAATATGGTGGCACACACGGCACCCAACTCGGTCAAACCGAATCGGCTGCTGCTGACCACACCCGTTCTTCTTTTCTCTTGTTTTTCTTTCACTTTTTATCCTTCTCTCTTTCCGTCTTCTTTTTTCCGTCTTTTTTCCGTCTCCTCTCCTATTTTATTTAATAAAACTTTGAATTTTATATGAGATTAAAGGCTTGATAAAAAAGTTCAAAAATATAGACAAATAAAATTACTTATATAACAGATAACATATATGTGTGTGTGTGTGTGTGCATATATATATACACTTATTTATTTATATATTTATATGCTCTTGCAGCATCTTGCACCAGCACCTGCACCTCGCACCCATGTGACATAGCTCTAGACATGTCTGCCCGTGTCGACATAGGTCTGGGTCTTCCTAGGTGAGTCTACGTGACATATTAGGTAATGATTTTTTATTATTGCAAAAAATTTGCCTATGGTTGGATTATGAGGAGAAGGTGAAATCTTAGTCACTATCAGTGAAAAGTGAAAAGAACTGTGGAGACATTTAAGATTTGAAGCTTGAATCATGGACTTCCTGTAGCCTAGCTGTAGCAATAGTTAGATGTGTGTCTTCCATAATGTTTTTTTGTCATAGTCCAGAGTATGATGATAGATTACTGCATCAGCTTTGTCAATGAGGCATCATTGAAAGCATGATTTTGTATATGTTTGATCATATCTTGTTGAAATTGAATAGTTGGTGCTAGCAGTTCGCAAGTTAACACAGAGTTTCCTTTTATAAAGGAATCTTCCTGTCTTGTCTTCATCTTTTTTCCTATTTGTTACTGTCAAACAACTTTCACTTATTATAGCCCATTTTTCCAGGTTGTGTTCAAAACACGCATATATCATTGTAACGTTGATTCTACAGGCAATATTAGCTTGGACATCTTAAGAGACAGCTGGAGTCCAGCCATAACAATTTCGAAGGTCTTAGTTGCTGTCAGATCAGTCTTTACCAACCCTGATCCTTGTAAGTATGTTTCTTTTATATGTTCATTTTGATTTATGCTTTCGGGAATACATGCTGGAAAAGTTGCTTTCTAGACAAGCTAATTACATTCACATGTGCAGACAACTCTCTCATCCCAAGCATTGGGCATCAGTTCTTAACAGATGGAGGGAAACATGATAAAATCGCTGCTGAGTGGACGATGCGATATGCGAAGTGATGTACATATTATCTGAAACATCGAAAAGGGCCTTGGTGATCATAATCACATTATGCATGTATGACATATAACTACCAGAGTAATCTTGTAACCAAAACTTTGTTTTATAAATAAAGAGTTAACTTTATAAACCATGGTAGACAAAGGACGCACCTCTACCTATTTGTTTTACGGATGTTGGTGAACTTACTAATTTTTCTAACTTTCCACCCTGTCAAGACTTTGGACATAAGAAAGATTAGATAGCATATCGGGTCTGCAGTCATGTGTAATATTGAAATGCTCCAAAATTCTTTACGTTCCAAAGGAAAATTTAATAGATTCCATGTCTCACTAAAAATTTATCGTACGTGTATTTTGTATGCCTGATCCAGAGGCCTGTCCTCTATATCCCATTAAGAGTAAAGCTAAGCACATTGTTTCTGCATCAAGAATGATTTTGCATTCTCTATGCAGATGATGTTATATTCTCCGTAAGGATGAAAACAATTTTTTAAAGAAAAAAATTGAGAAAACTTAGGCTTCGTTTGTTAAAAAAAAATAGAAATGCATTATTCCCTTTAATTTTAGTTGAGATACGACTAAGGAGGTGTGTCAGATATTTGGTTGAAAAGTATATCTTCTTGTCAGATACCTCGGATTTTTTTTTTTCTTGTGATCCACCAAAACCAGCCATGTGTAATTCTCTCGTTTTCGATTGGAGCACACTGTAGATGATTGGTGCATTAACCATCTTGCTCTTACCGTTAGAAACTTTGAATTGTCTTGCTTGCACATGTATTGGATTCATTCCCTTCCCATTAGTACGTGAGCTTCAACCTTCCCTGCAAAACCCTTTCTTTCTTGGAGGCAATGTTCAGGTACTCTCTTTTTTGGGCTTGGAAGTATCCAAAAAGAGTTACCTTATGGGGTGGTTTGACAACAGTAATAAATTTGTTATTCTTTTAAGAATCTGCCCAAAGATCAGGTTATAACATTCCATGAACCTGTCTCATTTTTTAAGGTAGATTTATGAAACAACAACAATTTGTAACTGTTGTTAAACAGCCGTTAAGGAATTTAACAGTGACGAGGGTGATACTTCTAACACATATCTGCCTGGCTTGGGCTTTTAGAAATGAAAATTCGTTGGATCAGGTTGAATGAGGTGTGAGAGCTATGGCTCCACATCATATTAGCTGCAAAGGAGTTAGCTTGGCAATTCAATTGGTTGCAGAGGCGTCTTTTTTTGCGCCACTGGCATTTTTATCGTCTTTGCTGGCAGCAAACTTCCAGTTCATTTTTTGGCTTGATTTTCTGGAAATTCTCACCATGAGAAATGGTGGCTGAGAGGATAAACAAGAAGAGATGAAGGCTTTGCAGGGTGTCACTGGTGGATCTGTTGTTAAGAAATCTTGATAATGGAAACTAGTTGGGGCTAACTGTCTCAATATGATAGTGAATTTAAGGCCCCGTTCATGACAGAATATTTTTGGGTGGAAACTTTTTCAAGAAAAAAAAATGCAAGAAAAACGTTCGGCAGGAAAAATGTCAACTTTTCCAAATTCAAGTCATGTTTGAAGGCCTGGAATTTTTTTCTGAGGCATTCCATTTTGTCGAAACTTCTCTTGCTCGAAACCTTCCCACTCTCCCGCTCGAAAGTCGAAACCCTTACACAGAAAAGTGACGACCCTTGTCGTCTTTCTCACCGTCTCAATGCACTCGCCGTCTCACTCTCCTACTGTGTAGTTTATCCTGCCTCTGTCTATTTCTCTCTGTTTCTGGTGATCGGCTCTCTGCGTTCCTCTCTTCAGCCATAACACAAACTTGTAGCTCACTCGGTGGAGCTGCTTGAGTCCTCTCTTCAGCCATAACACAAACTTGTAGCTCACTCGGTGGAGCTGCTTGAGTTGCCAGAGGAAACATTGTCAACTCGTTGCAAGGCTCAAAAACAGTCAGGTGAGGGCTTTCAATTTCTGAAAGAAGGTTCTTCAACAACTCTGTCTCTCGTCCTAGCAGTAGAGAGCGTCTTTCTCCTTCTGTTTATCTCTTGCTTTTTTTCTCTATTGGATGACAACCGCGTTTGGGTGCTCAAACGACAAATCATGGATCATCTGCTGATAGTTGATTTCTCCTCTATTAAATCGCATCGGATACTCACCAGTTTGAGCATACAAAGACTCGTCTCTCTCTCTCTCTCGCTTGCTCTTTCCATCCCTCTCCCTCTCTCAACCATTGATCCTCCTCTTTCCCGAATTCAAGCGTTGAAGCAGGGAAAATTTTTTGGTGTTTAGCCACGCGTGGTAAAGCCGTACAAGTAACGACTTTTTCCCTTGATGAACAGGAATTTTCCTGGGCATCAATTCGGGCCTAAGACTGAGCCTGTGGGAAGAGTATCGATTTAGTCCATATAATACTGAACTAACTTGCGTAAATTCTTGCGAGAGGACCAGCTATTCACCTGGGCACCTTCATAAAAGGCGAGCTTAGGCTTTTCATATTGTTAAAAAGACACCTAAGTTACGTCATGTACCATAATAAAACATTCATTTATCCATTAACCTTCGGTTATGCTTATTTAAGCTGAGTTAAAGATGATGAAAAGACAAAAATACCTTAAAACAATTTGTTAGTTCATTACTTTGTATTAATTTTTTTAACTATATCCAACAATATTATGCAAGATTAATTATACCCAAATAACTTTTTATTAATATTTAAAGTAATTATTTAAAATATTGAATTAATGCAAGTTCTTTAAGGGAAACCTAATTATATTAATAAAGTGAAACATACTTCCATTAGTAAAAAGATAGCAATTGGTCGGAGTTTTGCCATGACAAATCTTTTGCTCTAACTATTTGATTTAATTTGAATGATTGAACCCTAATTTATTTGACGAAAATTTTGATTTGATCAAACTACTCCCTTGAGCAAAATTAGTTGCTGTTTTTTTCTACCGTATGAGTTAGGGATAAATAAGTCCGGCTACTCTAGATTGTCTATTAATGAGCTGAGTCGTATCTTTTTACTCATCCAAGCTCATTTAAAATATATTTGGAGAGTGGCTTCCCTAATATTGATATAATTAACTTGGTCTGTTTATGATTAGTCTCATTTGCCTCTCTAAAAAGTGTGTTTCCCTGTGTCTATGAATCTGTACATTCCTTTACTTTGATTGCATTGTACTTCATTTACTTATGTTGAGTCATTTACTTATGCTCGTTTACTTGTAAGGGAGTACCCTCCCACCGGTCTAAGTGTTGTGTATTGGGATTCCTTGTTTTGGATGATCGGCATAAGAATCCTGTAAGTGGCTTCGGCCATCCTACATAAGTAAAGTTGAGATCATTCTCCTTGCTTATCTTTCTCGTGATGTACAAATTTCTCGAGTTGAATACATTGCGAGATTTCTTTATTCACAAAGCGTTCTTTATGCACTTGTTTTCTAAAACTACCTTTGCGCCCCTTTCGGTGGTTTGAAGGCTTGCGACAATCAGGTTCTTGCCGTGCCGCACGGGGTGAAAGTTGTCATCCCGTGACAACTGGTATCAGAGCCAGGTTCGGCTCAATCTGGGGAAGCGGTTGGATAGTCGGTGTAGAGCTACACGCCGACGATCGTTGTTCGAAAAAGACATCTGGCAATCATTGATCGAAGAGGTAGTCCTGACGACTCAATATAATCTGCGAAGCACCAAGGGCAAGGGAGTAGCCCATTCTGACGAGATGGGTACCTCCAAGGGTCAGGAAGAACTGGCCGAGATGGTGAACAAGCTGGTTACCGACGGAACTACTCATGAAAAAGCATTGGGTAATGCAGCTGAGTCCTTCGGGGAAATGAAGGACGAGATGAAAGTTCTACGAGAACAAGTGGCCGACCTCGTGGCCATGAATCAGTTACTTACTGACACAGTGACCGCACTGCAAGCTGAAGTCAAGGAACATCAGGTAAAGAACCGCACACTACAGCGATAGATCTCTGTAGGTGGAGGTGACGATTGGCCAGCGACGGTCGACGTTCAAAGGCCCGCTAAATACAATGGGACTTGGGATAGCCGAGTGATCGACAACTTTTTATTCCAAGTGGAATATTACTTGGACCTGCAAGGCATTATGGGGGACGATCTTCAGGTCAAAACTGCGGCCATGTTGCTGGAGGGCGATGTTGTGGCGTGGTGGAGAAGGAAACGACTCGACATTCAAAAGGGGACATGCACAATAGACACTTTCGATGATTTTCAGCGAGAGTTGAGAACTTACTTCATGCCTCTGAATGCAACACACCATGCCTATCGGATGGTTGGTGAATTGAAACATAGTTGAACCCTGCGAGATTATGTAAGGGCCTATAAGAGGTTGATGTTAGATGTGCCAGATATGCAAGAACAAGATAAACTGAACTGGTTTATTTTGGGACTTCAGTCGTGGGCACAATCCGAAGTGAAAAGGAGTAATCCAGAGACCTTGGAGGATGCTTATGTGGTAGCAGAACGTTTGGCCGATACCCAGCGCAAGAGCTACACTAACACCTTCAAGTCGTCGAAGAAGCCTGGTCATGGAGGAAAGAAAGAGGATCGTTGGGAACAGAAAGATGAACCATCGACTCAGCGTCAAGTCGAAAGGAGTACTTTCTTTCGTAAAAACGACAACTCTCGAAATAGAGTGTTGAAATGTTGGTTCTACGATGGTAGTCAACTCTCGAGAAATCATCCATCGGGACCATCGAAAAGTTGGCCCTTCCTGACCAACTCTCAATCCTCACAACCGCATCCCGGGCCACTCCGTGGAAGGGTTTGGCCTCTGAGTTCACCGCCTTCATGTGTAACTCTCACTTCTCAAGGGTGAGGCCCAGTCTCCTTGCCTCCTCAACTGAGACGAAATTGTGCGTGGGACCCGTGTCTACCATAGCCATGGTAGGCCTTCCATTTACCAGAATTTCCAAGTACATGAGCTCGTTGGAAGGTGTCGTTGTCACCTTCACTTTCTCCTCCCTTTTTAAGGTATTCAGAAGTTGAAGTGCGCCCATCTTTGGTCCTTCCCCTTCTTCACCTTGTGCTGCATTAGCAGAGTGACTTGAAGAGCTTGCTTGATTGTCCCTTTCGACTTGACGCTGAGTCGATGGTTCATCTTTCTGTTCCCAACGATCCTCTTTCTTTCCTCCATGACCAGGCTTCTTCGACGACTTGAAGGTGTTAGTGTAGCTCTTGCGCTGGGTATCGGCCAAACGTTCTGCTACCATATAAGCATCCTCCAAGGTCTCTGGATTACTCCTTTTCACTTCGGATTGTGCCCACGACTGAAGTCCCAAAATAAATCAGTTCAGTTTATCTTGTTCTTGCATATCTGGCACATCTAACATCAACCTCTTATAGGCCCTTACATAATCTCGCAGGGTTCAACTATGTTTCAATTCACCAACCATCCGATAGGCATGGTGTGTTGCATTCAGAGGCATGAAGTAAGTTCTCAACTCTCGCTGAAAATCATCGAAAGTGTCTATTGTGCATGTCCCCTTTTGAATGTCGAGTCGTTTCCTTCTCCACCACGCCACAACATCGCCCTCCAGCAACATGGCCGCAGTTTTGACCTGAAGATCATCCCCCATAACGCCTTGTAGGTCCAAGTAATATTCCACTTGGAATAAAAAGTTATCGATCACTCGGCTATCCCAAGTTCCATTGTATTTAGCGGGCCTCTGAACGTCGACCGTCGCTGGCCAATCGTCACCTCCACCTACAGAGATCTATCGTTGTAGTGTGCAGTTCTTTACCTGATGTTCCTTGACTTCAGCTTGCAGTGAGGTCACTGTGTCAGTAAGTGATTGATTCATGGCCACGAGGTCGGCCACTTGTTCTCGTAGAACTTTCATCTCGTCCTTCATTTCCCCGAATGACTCAGCTGCATTACCCAATGTTTTTCATGAGTAGTTCCGTCGGTAACCAGCTTGTTCACCATCTCGGCCAGTTCATCCTGACCCTTGGAGGTACCCATCTCGTCAGAATGGGCTACTCCCTTGTCATTGGCGCTTCGCAGATTATATTGAGTCGTCAGGACTACCTCTTCGATCAATGATCGCCGGATGTCTTTTTCGATCAACGATCGTCGGCATGTAGCTCTACACCAACTATCCAACTACTTCCCCAGATTGAGTCGAACCTGGCTCTGATACCAGTTGTCACGGGATGACAACTTTCACCCCGTGCGGCACAGCAAGAACCTAATTGCCACAAGCCTTCAAACTACCGAAAGGGGTGCAAAGGTAGTTTTAGAAAACAAGTGCATAAAGAACGCTTTGTGAATAAAGAAATCTCGCAATGTATTCAACTTGGAAAGTTTGTACATCACGAGAAAGATAAGCAAGGAGAATGATCTCAACTTTACTTATGTAGGATGGCCAAAGCCACTTACAGAATTCCCATGACGACCACCCAAAACAAGAAATCCCAATACATGACACTTAGACCAGAGGGATGGTACTCCCTTACAAGTAAACGAGCATAAGCAAATGACTTAACATAAGCAAAAGAAGTACAATGCAAACAAAGCAAATGACTGTACAGACTCACAGACACAGGGGAACAACCAGAATGGACGCCATTTATTAGCTTGAATAAGCCGACCAAGGTAAAAGAGATATTGTCGGCCATGGTCGAGGAGGAGGATCGGTTTTCTTGGGAAGTTGGGATCCCGTCGGGGAGGCACACCATGGGGGGACCCTGGCTAAGCCAGGGGGCAGGCTCCATCTTAAGGGGGAGGGTCTAATACGATCCTACTCCCACTCCGCCATGATGGCCGAGGGCAGACCGTATCCACCCCGCTTGAGGCCATGTTGTTGGCACCTTTCAAGGGCATGCAGTAGTTTTGGGCAGATGCAGCCAAGGGGCCATCGGCTATAGAAGCCTTCCCGTGCTCAAGGGAGTCTATTCGAGAGACGTTGAAGCACGGAGGGATCAGGCCGTGTGAGGCGGCTGCCAAGAGGAGCAGTTATTCGGTCAAGGGAGGTTAAGTCCAGCCCCTCAACCAAGCGGGCCAAAACCTCCTGCACTATGGGCTGGGCGTGGCTGAGGCCATTCAACCATTGCGCTCAGCAAGATCGCCCTCGGGCAAGAAGGAACTCGGCCAAGGTAGAACTCAACCAGGTCTGGCCATGTGCAGCGGGGTTCGAGCAGGTTCGAGCTGGACACATCCACGTGTGAGGCGGTACACGCCCAACAAGGAAGAGCGAGGAGGCGGGATGTACTTGGAACACGGCAGGGGGATCCAGAGCAAGACACGGCTTCAGGCGATGCGGTACACGCAGAGGTGTCGCGGATGCTAATGAGTGACACGCAGGGGACATGATGGAGTAGCGAGGTGGGACACACATGTCGGTGATGCGGGACACGCCGAATTGTGGCGGACACTTCTTGTCATGGGCTGTCGGACACGCGTTCGGATTGTACAGGTGGGTTGGACCCGCGAGTTTTATAACCCCGATCCGAACTATAGAAACTCGGGTTGGGTTGCGGATTGTTTTGGCGGGATCCGGGATGGGACTCGGATCCATCTTGTTTGTGTGGACCGCTAAACCTTACCCATTCAAGGACTCGGGCAGGTTTTTGGAACAACCCGATTCGACACACCATCGAACGGAGTTGTTGGCCAGGCAGATCACGCGCGACATTCGCAATTGCCCAAACGGCTGAGCCAACCTCTCCTTCCCTGCGTGTTAAAGGCAAGGGGATCAACTTTCCAAGGGCTTTTTGATCTGGATTGTAAAATCCTTAATCTGAAAGGAATTCCAACGATCACACTTGTTGGCAACAACCATGGGCTGACTCTATTTTACCTTCTGCCAATCCGTCGTATGGACGAGTGAAGGTGTGGTACTTTTTCAACAAGAGACAACAGATGAAAAACAACAGACTTCTAGGGCGACGTGGTTCTTCTTCGGTGAAACCCTACGACTACGCACCCTAAGACACCGGGGTGAGTCACTCTGTGGTTCTGAGTGATGGCCGACGACCGATACACGTCGCCCTGATGGACCTCGTTCATCCCTGCATCTGCTACCTACGGTAACCTGCAAAGTTACTGTTTCATTGGGTTGCTGCCTTTTCTCTGCCCGAATCCCTCCATCTCTCGTTCTGCACGCTACGCCACCTTCTCTCGCACCTTCTCCTTCATCCCACAAACATTCTTCATCATCTTTGCCCTCTGATCACATGGAGAGACTGAGTACCCCTGCGCCTAGAAGATGAGCCTCTCGACAGAACTTGTAACTTCATCCATTCCGCCCCCGCTGAGCGTGATCCTTGGGCAGCAGCAATGCCTCGGCAGACCGGTGATGGAGAACTGGTGATGGAGGGAATGAAATACTGGAGTTAAGGGCCGTCCTCCTCAAAGAATCAGAAGCGTGGTTTTTTATTGACTGTGGATTTTGACGTTTGCCGCCCTCTGTTTACTTGTTTTAGTTTGTCTTTGTAGTTCCTTTTTTTCTGTTCTTTTCATGAAAAATGAGAAGGTGGTGGAGTCTAGTGAGGTGGTAGAGTATACTGAGTTCCCTGCAATAGCTTTCTTATATTTAAAGAAAAGAACCAAGCCACTTGATAAACCTTCTCTTTGACGTAAACGCTCGTGATCGCCAGCCAGCATGAATGACGAGAATAATATCATGAAAAACTCGAGATGCAAAGCGGCAGAGTTAAGAATTTTTTTCAAGTTTAATTTCACCTGCTTAGGATTGGGAGTGGCAGTGGTAGAACTTATTCAACGTTCTCTCCTCCACCCTTCAATTGGTATTAAACCTTTTGTTGAGATCAATAAAAGCAGATCATAGAGTTTTTCCTTGTTTCTACTCTTCTTCACATATTGGAAGTTGAATCTTTAATCATGTTCGATTAGGATTAAATTGTTACATTTTGGTCGTGAAAATTACACCACACAGAGAAGTGGGGTAAGAATAGTATAAACTTGATAAAATTTGCTGACAATTTGTCATATATACTCAGCAATGAAGAATTACCTTACCATCTAAGTGCCGGTAGGTTCTTAATTTCCACAATTAACCAGACAGACATAATCTCCAAGCTCAAAACTTTGGCTAAACAGTATAAATATTTCATATAATACCTTGTCAATACATATCAACAAAGAGGATTTTACATCTAGTTTAAATCACATTTTACATTTAAAATCTATGTTTTTAATAAACAGTATAAACTTTACAACGCTAGGGCCGCATTTGTCTTGCCTCAACGGTGCGCTTCCTTTGCAACGGTCACATCTAAAATCCGTGAAAAAATTTGAGTGTCCAACAAACATGGAATTTTTAACCATGAAAACATTTTCGACGCCATCAAACATGGCTTGGATTAGGAAGAAAATAATTTCACCCGGCCGCACACTTACCATGGGTAATTTACCTTGAAAAATTCTTTCCTCATAAAAAATCCAGGCCATCAAACGTACCCTTAGGGTAAGGAACTAAGTAACGAGTTCAAATTCCATCCACGAGAAGAAGGATCCCAATCAAAGACAATGTTGGATTGCAAGAAGTAAAACAAAATGATACCCAGCTCCTTAGAGGGATTTACGACAACAAAAATTGAAATGCAACTTCAGCCGAGGTATATTGTGGAAAACTAGTTGGAGTGGAGTTTGATGGTGAATCACCTACCACATAGCTTTAATAATACTGCATGTTGTTAGAAAGAACCTCCTGCCCCTCAATCTGAAGCATGGACAGTAGCTGTTCCAAACTAACAATTTCATGGAATAGAGGATGAGAAGTGAACATGAAAAGGAAACCTCGAAGTGTTTCTCGTAGAGATCAGAGCACCAACTTTAACAGAGTCATCCACTCTTAAGCTAGCTATGGATTAGAAGCTCACAGTATGATTTGAGGAGATTTAGACCTGGAAGAAGTTTGTCCTCACCCAAAGGGAAAACACCCATCTCTCATCTATGGCCAATTGAAAGATTGGTAAATCAAGAGCACTCCCATATTTTGTCAATCTTCTGTTGTGGCCAAATGAGACAATCTTTAAAGACCACTGAGGTTCTCCATGCCCAAAGTTTCCTGATCGCTACTGGAAAGGTTATTCACCAGCACCGGTCAACCATCTCCTCTTGAAAGAGGAGGCGATCCACCACTAGATACCTTGAGAAAACAACCTCAATTTCCTACGGGGTTTGTGGAATTTAGTGAGGATGAGCTGCCAAAGGATAGCCTTTTTCCAAGAGAGAAAGTTCCCTTTCTTCTTGGCATCCTCCCAAATAAGCAGCCATCTAAGCCTTCCATTACGACGAGTCTTGAGATTGAGAAAGGCGAACAAAGTTTAAATGGGGTAGGACATCCATAGCCAAACGGTTGACATCAAGGTCATGCTGAATGGCAATCTTTAAATCTGCAAGAAAAAATGAACGTGTGGTCTCTATGGTATAGAACTCAGAGAAAGGGACATTAAACAACAAAATGCCCTCCCCCCAATCATCTAACCACACTCGAGCTGTAGAGCCATTTTCCATAGACCATCTGACCTTTTTTTTAATGGCGTCCCAACACCATTCTATTCCTTTCTAGAGCCATGAGTCTTTGGCCTTACCCTTTTGCATTTAAAAACTGTAGTTCATGAGATATTTCTTCGAGACAAGGGATACCCAAGAAGATGTTGTATGACCAACCTGGAAAGCAAGATTCCCTAAGCAAGCTTTGTTTAGGCCTATAATGCTTCTCAAGCCCACACCCCCTCCCCTTTCGGTCTGCAATGCTTATTCCAAGCAACTAAGTGGTGTTTGCGACATCCTACGTTAGAGCCTTATGAAAAAATAGCTGCAAGAGACTTGAGTACCTGAATTATCTTTTTCAAAAGTTTGAAAGGGGAACACCAGAAAAATATTAGAGGTATAAAGAAAGACTGAAGTAAACATAATCTGCCCGCATAGGAGACTAGCGAGGCCACACCTTCAGTTTTATTTGAACTTTAAAGACGAGGGGTTGGCAAAGGTCAAGACTAAGTTTTCCCACAAAAAGGTGCCAGGTACTTAAGGGGGAGGAAGGCAAGGGGCCAAGCCCGTTGAGGCAACAACCAAGTTGCTTAAGTCTTCATGGACTTTGAAAGTTACCATTATCAATTTAGCATCACTAACTCTCATACCAGCTTTGATCTCAAAATCTCCCATAATACTTTTAATTTCTTAAAGAAACTTAACTCTTGAGTGGGAGGAAGGACATTATGTCATAAGCGAAAAATAGTGCCACAAGCGCTTTCCCAATCCTTGGGAGAGTTGGCCTACAGAGCTTATTCTTATTTACATTATGTAGAATGCGCCTAAACTCCATGACAATAATAAAGAGAATGGGTGACATTGGGTCACCTTATATGAGGCCACGAGAGTTATCAAAGTATTGACCCACAACACCATTGACTGAGTTGTGGAGACGCAGACCATAATGTGCGTGATCCATGTATCATGAAAACCTAACGAAAGTAGAGAATTTCTAAGAAAATTATAGTTCACTCGATCATAGGCCTTCGATAAATCTAATTCACAACACACTAACAGGGCGTAGTTGCCAAAGATAGAATTTACAACCTCGTGAGCCATGGTAACCTGATCCTGCAATTTCTTACCTTCGGTGAAGGCTCCCTAAGAATCCATAATTCTAGCTAGAATAGGTTTCATACGAAAGCAAATGACTTTGGTGATGAATTTGTAGAGTTACATAGTGCAATCGGCCTGAGGTCCTGTGGCGATAAAGTGCCTTGATGCTTTGGGATAAACACTAGAATGGACCTATTTATCTTCTTGACTAGGCGTCCTGTTTTAAAGAAGCCCTTAATAGCCTTGTTGAAATAGTCATCAACAATGTGTCAATAACCTTGGAAAAAAGAAGTTGAGAAGCCATCAGGTCTTGGTGTACTGTCAGCCGTAGAACTAAAGACTGCATGATGCTTGATTACAAGTCCAAGATAAGAGCTAGGAGCTCTATATTTTCTTTCCTAGATACAATGAGATTAGAGATTAAATGAGCGAACATAGAGCCAGCAGCATCATCCTCACATAGTAGCACTTTAAAGAAGTTGGTATATTCTTCGTTGGTCTTGAGGCTAAGGTCTCCCAATGATATAGCGTGATTGCCTATATTTCCTTCCAACCTGTTGTGAGAAATTTATTGTTTCTGTCAAAGGGAAGGGTTCCAATTGACGTACCTATGCGGAGGTTGTGTAAGTGGGATGGAAGGATTGTGTGGAAAAGCCATGAACTCGGTGTCGTCGCTGAACAATGGGAATGGTCTCAGGTGCAGATATCCATCCGGACAGTGCATTTTCCAACCAGCGGCATAAGATGAGTCTCTACCTGCCCAAAGAGAATGCCAGAAGAGGAAAGAGCTAGGGAAAGAATACCTGGGATTGATTTGGTGGAGAAGAGTACGGCGGCGAGATTGTGGTCGCTTCGGTCGTCGTTTTAGAGGAGAATGGCTCTGATGGATCGAGATGGGCGCGGTGGCGCAGTTCAAGGGCGAAGAGGCAGCAGCGAGCAGTGAAGACAGCGAGATTGTGGTCGCTTCGGTCGTCGTTTTAGAGGAGAATGGCTCTGATGGATCGAGATGGGCACGGTTGGCGCAGTTCAAGGGCGAAGAGGCAGCAGCGAGCAGTGAAGACGCAGCGGCGAAGACGAAGACGTGCCTGACTGTCGAAAAAAATATTTCTTGAAGTCGGACCCCCGAGGACGAATTTCGATTTTTGGATTCTTTGCCCAAGTCCACTCTAAATCGGAGAAAAAAAAAAAGAAAGCACTTGGTCCACAGTGAAAAACTTTTAAATGTAGTTACGTGAATGTCTTTCCCTTGGATCAAACCCGCAGTCCCGCACTGAAAATCTCGCGTACTGGAAGCAATTTTCTATTTTTTCTACTTTAATTTTTACAAATTCATAAAAGTTTTTTTTTTTAAATTAAGCAGTATAGGGCGATATGAGTCTGCACGGAATTTTCCCACAATCCATTATTACTCCATGCACTGATCAAGAGGTTCAAAGCCCTTCGCTTTTTGGTGCCTCGAGGACTAGATGGATAATAGGCCTCTTTCAATTGGATGGAATATTTTGCAGTTTAAGATTATGTGCCCTTTACCCTAAATAAGTATGCTATGCTCTTTGAAGGAGTAGACACGGCATTTATGAGATCTCTATCAGTCAATAAATGAAAGAAGCCACATGTGCGACTCATAATATATGGCCATTTTCCACATAAAATTTGACTAGATGTGTCATTCAAAAATATGGATAAAATCGGAAAGTTTCATAATTCTAGGTGTCACACGTAATAAACACAAGTCCAGGGTATTTATGTGCATCGTGTATATTTAAGTACAAAATAATAAAATATTACCCACAGGGGTCTTCATACCCATAAGGGGTTAGATTTGGAACATATAAATATCCTAGAAATCACATACAAAATAAAAAATATTACCCATAAGGGGCTAAATTTGGAACATAAAAATATATTTGATAAATCTTAGAAAAATTAGATTAAGAAAGGTTTAATTATTGAACTAGACACAATGTCGTTAAATACGTTGAGGTGAAGCAAGGCAATTGAGCCAATTGTTAGGTGACGCAGATAGTAAAAACTTGGGAAGGAGTAATTGAAATGACAACTACGTAAATAATAGCATAAAATCGCATTCATAGAGAAACAGTAAAAATTCAAAGCACGAGTGTGGTTTCTCATACTCAGTAGGCCCACCTACGAGGTCCGTAAAGATGTAATTCATGCATCGACAATAATATATCACAAGATTATAACAGGATGATTTCACACCATGAATATAAAATATGTAAACAAAACTATCATTCAGTATCATCTATGCATTGCTTTATTCAATATCGCTTAAATATTAACCTGTGTGGCACAATGACAGACGATACATTGTTTCCATGATCATCTTTTACACCACTTATTTAAAATATTGTTGCAGTCAGTTTTCCCACTGATCGACCTCAATGAGATGTTTTCCGCTAATAGATTCTAAGGGCAAGGGAAAAACTTAAGGCATCTACCATGCCAGGTCACATCAGACCTAGACCCTCATGAGCCGTAGCTCCACATTGAGCCGAAAGTCTCGTCGGACTTCCCACGTCTGACGGTCTGAGCAAGGTCATTACCCAAACAACTCCCACCAAGTATTCTCAGGTGGTACACAACATAAGGGCATCGTCTTGATACAATTACAATTGCACCATCGCTCGCCTCCCCTCAGAACTATGTTGCACCATCGCTCGCCTCCCCTCAGAACTATGTCGCTCCATCGTGCTTCCAATTCATGTCGATACAAGAAAATGCACATTTACTAACACACAGTTTGTGTTAGTAAATGTCTTTTCCATTTTGTTACTAAAGGCCAACAGAAAAAGGATTTCCTTAAAAAAAAATGTCATGTGTTGAAAAGCAATTGTTAGTAACGATCTTTTATAAACAATTCTAACGAAGTGGCTGAGTTACAAATTGTAATTAGTAACAAAATCAAATGTGTTACATATTAGAATTAGTAACGCAACTTGCTGCGCTAAACTTTTCTTTTTTTAAAAAAAAAAATCAGCCGTAGCTTCCCAAATGGGTGCACCATCCTGATACAAAACTTGGTGTCCTCTCTGATTCTCCACATTAGATTTCTTCATGACATAAACTATTATTAAGTTTCAATGAAAACCAATCAAATTATCAGGACTTACAGTACCTGAAATCCAAAAACTGACCGAAGCCAATCAAATAAATCAAGATCTTGTCTGATACTGTCCTGATATGCAGTACGAACAAAAGATTGAGGCCAAGGAAGTCCACGAAATTTTTCAAAGCATGAACTTCAGCTTTTATCTACAAGAACAGAAGTTACATAATATTAGCATGACCCAAACTATAAATGCTATAAAAAAACGGCCGGGGGCTGGGTACTGGGCCTCGTCAATCCGGTATGAGACCCGGCCCGGCCTGTTTTTAAATTGATAGCCGGGCCGGGGCTGGGTTCCAAAGTTCATATGCTTCATCCAATAATCCAGCCCTGCCAAGTAAATCCACCATGCAACCATAATGCTCAATCTTTGGCTCAATCCCAAACTTATCCCTCATAGACTCAAAAAAATTGTGCCCCTCATTTACAAGACCTACATGGCTACATGCATTCAGTAACCCAATGAAGGTTATGTCAGTGGTTTAAAATTCTAATTCAATCAATTCTGAGAACAGCTGCAAAGCATATTTGCTCTTGCCATGCATGGCAGAGCCTGCAGTCATGGCATTCCAAGACACTATATCCCTCTCCTGCATATTGTAAAAGACATAGCAAGCATCATCCAAATCACCACACTTGCAGTACACATCTATCAAAGCCATGTTCACACGCACCCTTGTATGAAACCCAATATTCCCAACATATGAATGAACCCATCTTCTAGACTCAATAGAACCTGACTAGGCACAGGCTGATATAACAGAAAGCATTGTCACCTCATTGGGCTTCACATTAAATTCCCTCATCATCGATTGAAACAGAGCCAACTTGTGACGAAGCATGTAAATCACAAACTACTTTAGAATAGATAAACAACAAACCACTCCCGATACAACATTCCCCACAACTCGAGTAAACCCAAAAAGTCATAAGACGAATAGTTTTTCTTCCAGCCTATGTCACATAGGTACGGGTACGGGTGCGGGTACGGATCATTTTTAAAAAACTTGGGTGCGGGGGTACGGCCATACACACACATGCACATACATATATATGTCAAAAAATTTCAAACAGAATAACATATTCACACATATATATCAAAAAAGTACAAACATAATAACATATTCATAAATCATAATCCGAAATTTATCATTTTTTATTCTCAGTCGCAAATTTACTGCTCAACTGAGGCTGAAGAAAATCACTCATGTACAGAAGGATAAGCACAAACAAAAGAACAACATAAACTTTTACATAACAAGATAAAGGAGCTAGCGAAACAAAAAACTAATCCCAACACTACTAAGCAAAAATGAAGAAAAAAGAGGGAAGTGGGACATTAAAATGAGGGTTTCAAAAATTTTAATGTTAAAATGGTTTAAGAAGTTAAAATGTAAAAATCGTTATTAAAATCGGACAAATGTGGACTCACTCAACTTTGACCGA
Organism: Nymphaea thermarum; assembly: GCA_011799765.1. NCBI lineage: Eukaryota > Viridiplantae > Streptophyta > Magnoliopsida > Nymphaeales > Nymphaeaceae > Nymphaea > Nymphaea thermarum. Next base: position 8,945 of record JAANDH010000833.1, on the reverse strand, counting down.
GTCTGAAAAAGGTCAAAAATGACCTTGGGTGCGTTGATCACACCTGGTACAGTCAACACAGTACCTTGCCGCAATGTTGTAAAACGCGTATAGTAAGGCGTATCAGTCGGGCTTTAAGATACGCCGTATCGTAAACGTATCATAATTTTTTTAAAATAATAATAAATTCAGAAAAAAATTTAAAAAAATTGAAAAATTCATAAAAAATCAGAAAAATTTTAAAATAAGGAATTCTTCATAGAAAACATGTTTTAGATAATGATAGACTTCATAGAAAATACTAACCACACACGGTTCATCATTCATACTTCATAGTCCATACTCCATAGTCCATACATCAAAAATTAAAAATTCATAACAACATCATTCAATCAACAAAGCATAAGCCATAAACTATAAACTATAAAGTGATATAAATTATAAAACATTCAATTCAACTATTCAAGTGTTGAAGAATGACAACCATAGATTCATAACCAATGGTTCGATACATAATTACATATAATGATTCATCATTCATAATCTTCATCATCTTCATCTTCTTCTTCTTCTTCATCTTCATCGTCAAGAATTGGAAGATCCTCACCAACATATTCAGCACCAGCAGTAGCACTATCACTACCACTAGCAGACTCTCCTTCATCAACAAAGCCTTCTGTTGCATCAGCTTCAAGGTTGAAGCATTCAAGATCTTCATCATCAAATATGGTAGCTGGTTCTTCCTCAATCCATGGCTCCAAATCGTCAAAGTTTTCCAAGCTAATAGGATCGAACTGAGATGTGTGCTTCCTTGCTGCTATTTTTGTAATTCTCTATGTTATATAAGAGAAAACTTGTTAATACATAACTTCATATAAATATATCATACAAAAAATGTAAACACGGAGCTATATTACCTTTGTTTCAACCTCATATTATATCGAACAAAGACAAGGTCATTCAACCTTTTATGTTCGAGCCTATTCCTTTTTTTGCTATGGATATGTTGGAACACAGTCCAGTTCCTTTCACATCCACTAGCACTGCATGTCTGGCTGAAGACTTTGATTGCAAAACGTGCTAGGTTTAGACAATCATACTCATACCTATTCCACCACAAATCTAAACAAAAATATAACATTATAAATTTATAACAAATCAATGTGAAAGTTCTAAAAGAATCAAATGTAACAAATGGCAAATGCAAAGTAAATTAAACATTTCTATGTATTTACCTGGGAGCATGGTTGTCCTGGCTCGAACGGCGGCAGGTTGTCCCATGCCCCGATAACAAGTATCGTATAGATACAACTCATTGGTGATGGCATCTTGTTATCTAGAATGTGCCACTAACACATTAACACAATCCAACAAACCACTCATGACTTCTCTGTCCTTCTTAAATGTAGGAGAAACTCTAATTGCAGGATTTAGATAGTATGTTGTTGCATGAAGATGTTGATGAAGTTGTCTAGTCCACCTTTTATCAATCAACTTTCATATGGGCATATATAACTTTTTCTTTCCTTTTAAGTTGTCTCGAATTGCCTCTTTTGCTTTATCAATGGCCTCATATAAGTACCCTATGGAAGGTCTATCGTCGCTGTCAGCTAACCTGAGGACTTTCACTAATGGAACACAGACCTTCAATAGCTTTACACATGATTCCCAAAATTCGTTATTAAATATGATATCCACAACTAAAGAAACATTTCTTTTATGAGCATGTGGATATGCAACGCATTCTTCACTAGCGAACATTTGCCTCAAAGAACATTTGCAAACATTTCTTTTACACATGACCACACTCTGCACAGTCAATACATTTGTGGCAAATCTAGTTTGTGCAAGCGTATCAATTCAACTCCTTTTGTAAACTTTCTCATCAAACTCAATACATATGCATGATTATACATAAATTTTGTTACCTCATGACATTGGTCAATGGCTGATTTCATATCATGCATCTCACTAAGATCTTGAAACATAAGATTAACACAATGAGTGGCACATGGACTCCAAAAAAAATGTTCCATACTTTTGAAATAACAAATCTCCTGCAACTCTATAATTTGCAGCATTATCTATAATAAACTGTACAATGTTTGTTGGTCCAACTTCTTGTACAACATTATCAAAAACATTGAACAAAATCTCAGCAGTCTTAGGAACATCAGACAAGTCAAGAGATTTCAAGAGCATTGTACCTTTAGGGCAATAAACAAGAAAGTTTACAAGTGTTCTTGACCTTGTATCAGTCCATCCATCTGACATAATGGAACAACCTGTTTCCTTCTAAGATAATTTCAATTCATCGCAATGTTCAGACACTTCTTTCACCGTATCTTGAAGAATTTTACCCCTCAACTGATGATATGATGGCATTTTGAATCTGGGGCCTATAGAAGCAATTGCATCTGTCATGGCTTGGAATTGAAAAGAATTAGCTGCATTAAATGGAATACATGCACCATAAAACCATTTTCCTACCATCTTTTGTGCTTGATATAACATATCTTTAGATGTCATAGCAGCACGAATCTGCAGCTGACCACCTGGACTAGTATATGAAGGGAAAAAACTCTTAATAGAACCAACACTAGACCTACCAGTAGGAACTCTACCACTAGGTGGTTGCATACCACGTCTCGCCCTAATGTCTCATGTGCCTCTTCTCTTCCTTCCCGTACTCTGACCTCCTTCATACATGATCCCTTTTCCTCTTTGATCTCTACCTCTTCCTCTTGAGGTCTCCAAGTCTGTTCTTAGACAGCTATCATCTTCAACATCATAAGCTTCTTCCTCTTCTTCTTCTTCTTCATCTTCCAAAGGCTCATTATAGTCTAAATCTGCCTCTTCAATTTCTTTTTGTATCCTCATTTGACGTAAATTATGAAGCATATCTAAACACTGCTGACTCACAAATAGAGACAATGGTTTGTTTGGTCCTCCAACACAAGGAGATACATCTTTGGAGGTCCCTGTCAAATGATGTTTCATTCTACTAATCCGTCCTGAAAATGTATTCCCACAAAAGCTACATTTGAGTTTCAAACGGTTATTCTCTTTCACCCTTTCGCACCATGGCTGTAACGCTCGGCGTTGGCAGGTGATCCGGATCGGGTCCAAACCCGGACCCGAATCCATTTGCTCGAAGGAGCCCAACGCGAGGGAGTTCATTTCCCTCGTCTCCCTCTTCGTTCTCTCTTCTGTGGTATCACTGTAGACCGGGAGTTGAGAGGAGTAGTCGACAGCAAGGTTTGAGCGTGGAGACCTTTGGGCCAGCGAGGAGAGGAGGCGGCGACGAGGGCAGCGGCGGCGGCGGCGCGTGGGTGAGCCTTCAGTCTCTTCCTTTGTTCTTCTTCTTCTTCTTCCTCACCTGTCACCGCCCCTTCCCTCTCTCTCTGCTGGGCGTCTCCTCTGCCCACTCTCTCTCTCTCTCTCTCTCTCTCTCTCTCTCTCTCTGCTCGAACGTTCTCTCTGTCTCTCTCCCTCCCTGCACTCTCTCCCCCGCACGCCCTCCCCCTTCATTCTTCCCCTACCGCTCCCGTGCCCTTACCCCTTTGACTGAATCTCTCTCTCTGTTTTTCTTTCTTTCTCTCTCTACTCGACCTCCCTTTTTGTCCACGCTTCATACTCTCTCCCCATTTCTGCTCGTTTTTCCCATTTTCTCCAACTAAGTACTTGTCCATCACTGATTTTCACTATTCTAGTGTTGTGCAATCCATTTCCAGCTTGGGGACTTGTCCTTCCCCTCATTGCAGCGAGTTGGAGGCTTTGGAGGTGTTCACGGCAGTGATTTTTTTGGCTGTTTGAAGAACGTTGGAACGCTTGAGGTGGCTGCCGAAGGATTCCAGCAGCCTAGGCTCTTGTTTTGGGGTGAGCAAGGCGTATTTGAACTCTTATTAATGAATCTTACTTACTAAAGCATGTATAATTATTGGTTGAGCATGCTAGAAGGTAGAATCGATGACTTGGGATGCATATTTGTGACCTCGCTTTTTGGGGGAAAGTGTAGGGTTACGTTGGAGAAGCATTGATTCATGTCTATGTTGTTCTTTTAAGCATGATGGATGGATTCTTGAAGCATTAGGGAAGCATGGTAGAGATTGGATGGTTTTGGGGAAATATGCGTATTTGGATGTGACTTTGGGGGTTGAGGTTTTAATGAAAGAACGTTTTGAGGAA